>JAULJZ010048212.1:0-14164 GCA_032270985.1 Heliamphora pulchella
GTACCGATGGTATGCCCATTTCCATCTAAACTGTGAACATAAAACTTATATTCTGCAAGAACCTAAAATCTGATCTTTTGTATACAAGCCGTACTCTACACATCAGATTAAATACTATACAGAATATCAGACATCCATGCATAACATTAAAAAAATGATATGCATACATTGCTCATAAAGATTCTCATAAAATAAAAAATTAATTTTATTAAAAAATAAAATTAAACACTAAAAACATGATTTTCAGTATACCAACCCTAACAACTGGAGGGTTTGGGAGGTATGCTTTAGTTTCTGCACTTTTCCATTCGTTTCTTTTATCTGTCATTTATTATTCTGGTTGCTGACGTCTTTGCTTTATAGCTATGGACTTATGAGTTCTTTGGGCTTCACGTCCCGGCAAACTCTTCAGCAAACCCTCTAGTCATTTCCCGAGCGGCCCGGTGGTCCTGAGCCCTGAAGGGAAAGAAAGCTGGGGGGAAGGACATCGACCAGTTTCGGGTGTCATTGGACCGACTGACCCCTGACCAGGTATCATTATTTTCTACTTACTGCACTGTACATTACTCTTTGCATTATACTGTTCACTGCGCAGCTCACTGCACAATACCATTAACTGTTTTCTGCTATGCACATTGATCATTGTACACTGGCTGTCACACTGCACTGCATTTGCTGCTCACTATTTATTGCTTATTGTTATTTGCTTTCAAGTTGGCGGTCGTTTGCTCCAAGGTGGCGATCGCCATATTTATTATACTTTTTGCTGCTTTTTTGATCTTCAACCTTTTCATGCCTATAAATACAGCCCTAAAGGCCCCATTTTTTATTATTCTCACTCAGATGGCTAGTCCCTTTTCTTCATGGATTAAGGCATTCTCCCATATCGAGCGTTTGAACTTTGCTCCTTTCGGCATCAACTCCTTGTTCTCTCTAATGGCCATAAAGAATGACGGACCTTTGTTGGAAGCTGCTGCTCGACTATGGGATCTGCAATCCCACATCTTCTAATTTGGTCTTGAAGAGTCATGCCCCACTGTGGAAAAATTTGTTGCTATCTTGGACCTGACTCCGCAGAGATCTATTATTGTTCCCACTCTCTTCCTTTCGGGCTCGGCAACAGGTGATGCAATTCTGTGGCCTGTCTAGGATGGAAGCTTCTTTTTTGACATTGGGTGACTGTCTTGACTTTCCATGGATTATTGAGAGGTTCCGTCCTACCGGCGACTTTAGCGACCTCGACTTTCAGTTGCGGCATCGTTATGCCTTTTGTTTTTGTCTTCTTGCCTAGTATCTTCTCATCCCTTCAGACGGGCGAGCTAGTTGCACACTAGTTGACATTGCGGGTCAAATGTGGATGGGAAAAGACTTTGTACCACTTGTCTTAGCTGAGACACTGTTGGGCCTAGACGCTGTTCATCGTGGTGAGACCACTACTTTTACCGGCAGCCCCTTACTTCTTCAGGTAAGCTCAAACCTTTCTCTTTATCAGACTTCTGTTGTATTGCCAGGCTTTTCTATTACTGGTCTAACTTTTGCTGTAGATCTGGCTGATGAAAAAAGTGAATCTTGTGCAAAAATCACCTACTAATAGACACGGTGCTGCAGCTTTCCTTTACCGCCCCTACTATCAGATATGCAACATCGAGGTAGTCTGGCGACAGTACCTCTCCTCTTTGACTGGCCCAGTTATCACTTGGCAGTGCCCCTGGTGTTTTGCTGATTGGTCTGTTTCAGACTACTTTCTATTATCCTTATCGAATCATGCGGCAGTTCCGTCATAATCAGGTCATCTTTCATAATATCTAAGGTCGTTTATTTTCATCTGCACTACGAGCCCCATTTCTAGCATTATATAAGGATGCCTGGTCGCCTCGTTCACGGATGGAGATGTAGGAGTTGGAGTGTCTCGAGCCTTCTGTTGAGTACAAGATATGGCTGATGCAGGATAGGGAGAAGAAAGATAAAGAAGAAGGGAAACATGCAGCAAAAAGGAGGAAAATTTGAGGCTTCCTGCCTTATTTTCAAGATTTCATAGTTTTTCTTTTGTTTTGTTTGTAGAGTTTGGGACTTGCGCGCCCTTCTTTTTATTTTCAGAACTTTGTAATCCGAAGCAAAAGTAATGAAAAGAAGGTTCAAAATTATCCAAAACTTTTTAGTTCAATTAAATGACTTTATTATCAAAATTCATAAATGAATTTGCATTGGTCTTACTTAGATTCAAAGATGACTAAAAACAAAGAATGCAGCCGAACTTCTTAGAAGAAGCTGCCTACGTATCCTAAGAAATGAAATTAGGCCATAACATAGTTCGGGCTTGGTTTGCTCTCGGGCATTGACACTTTCCTTTTGTGATGCCCTAACTTTTGCCAAGGTCGCCCTTTCAGATTTTTGGCCTTGCGGGCTGCTCTAACTTTTGCCTAGTTGCCTTTTCATTTTTCAACTCAACGAGCTTTCATCTTTTCTTTATTTTTACCTCAAGGATAGTACTTTTTGAGTTAATCGAGGTTAACTGGAGTGGAGAACACATTGCCATCCAAATCTATAATGATGACTGCACCACCGGTCATGATGGTTTTGATGAGAAATGGTCCGGACCAGTTTGGCTTGAACTTGCCTCTCGGGTCAAATATAGGAGCTTTGATTTCCTTAAGAAGGTTGTCTCGTTCTCTGAGATCCCGAGTCTTGACTTTCTTATTGAATGCTCGAGCTGTCCTCCATTGCTATCCTTGTACATGAAATAGAGCCTGCAGTATTCTTTCATCAAACAAGATAACTTTTTCATTCAGTTCCTCTACCATTCTACTTCTGAAATATTGGCCTCGGCCACTACTCTTAGCGAAGGGATTTCTACCTCAATAAGAAGCATGGCTTCCATCCCGTACACTAAGGAGTATGGCGTAGTTCCTATTGAAGTTTTGATCGACGTCCTGTATCCCTAAAGTACAAATGGTAGATGTTCCAGCCATTCCTTGTGTGAGTTGATCATCTTTTATAAGATCTTCTTGACATTCTTGCTTACTTCTTCAACTGCTCCATTAGTCTGCGACCGGTATGGTGATGACTTGTGGGCCACTATCCGGTATTCCTCATAAAGATCAAAGACCTCTCCTTAAAAATGCGAGCCATTATCAGAGATAACCTCATGGGGGACCCCGTACCGGCAAATGATGTTTTTCTTGATGAACTTAGCAACATGAGAGGCTTTCAATACCGAGTAGGAGGTTGATTCCACCCACTTGGTAAAGTAGTCAAATGGCTACTAGAATGAATTCGTGCCCATTTGACGCCTTCGGTGTTACCTTATCGATTACATCAATGCCCCATACTGAGAATGGCCATGGAGACGTCAGGTTATACAATTGCGATGGGGGAACATGCATAAGATTTGCATAGATTTGACACTTATGGCACCTTCGCACAAACTGTATACAGTCTGTCTCCATTGTCATCCAAAAGTATCCTTGTCGTAGGATCTTTTTGGCTAACATGTTTCCACTCATGTGAGGCCCACAGACTCCTACATATATCTCTTTCATCAACTCTTGGCCTTCTTTAGTGTTGACACACAGCTTATGAACCTCAGAATGTCCTCGTTTGTATAGTCTTCCCTCGCAAATGACAAACTGTGCGAATAATCGTCGTATTGCCCTTTTATCCTTTTTACTGGAAAACTTGTGATATTCTCCTTTCTCTACGAAGTTCTAAATGTCAAAATACCATGGGAGGTTGTCGATGCAATCCTTGATTGTGGCTGTCACGTCATATACTAGCTTTCTCTTCTATTCGATTATCAAAGGTCTCATTCGGACTTTGGGTGGTATGTCAATCATGGATGCTAGGGTGGCCAGTGCATCGGCGAACTTGTTCTGTAATCTTGGCATATGGGTAAAGATTACTGATTCAAAACATGGTATCAGCTTCTCTAGCTCTTGATGATAGAGAATTAAGGTTAAATTCCTGACCTTCCATTCTCCTCTTGCTTGTGAAACCACCAGTGCGGAACCTCCGATGACTTCCAGCTTCCTTGCCCTAGTTCCAGGATTGCCTCCAATCCAGCTAAACATGCTTCATACTCAGCCTGATTGTTAGTAACTTCAAAATTGAGCTTCAAAGATAAGGGTACGCGTGATTCGTCAGGAGTGACAAGAAGGACTCCTATTCCATATCCATATTGATTGGATGCATCATCAAAATATAAAGTCCACTTGTCATTCCCGACTTTCATCAGCCGTTCGTCAGGAAACTGGAACTCTGTGTCCTCACCCCCCTCAACTGGTTGGTCGATTATGAATTCTGCCACTGCTCTACCCTTGATTAACTTTTGGGTGACATATTTGAGGTTAAATTCTGATAACAACAGCAACCATCGAGCCAACCTTCCTATCAGTGCTGGCTTTTCAAATAGGTACTTCAATGGGTTCATCCAAGAGATGATATTCACTGTGAAAAACAGCATGTAATGCCTCAATTTTTGGAAAGCCCAGACCAAAGCCCAACATATCTTTTTCAGTGGTGTGTATTGTATTTCTAACCTTGTCATCTTTTTACTCAAGTAGTAAACTGCCTTTTCGATTCTAATTTTTCCCTCTTGTGCCAGCATACATCCCATTGCTGAATTAGTCACTGACAAATAAAGGATCAGTGGCCTATCAGGTTCAGGAGGAGCCAGAACAGGTGAATTTTGCCGGTATTAACACACGCCAACGAAAGCATCTTGGCATTTTTGATCCCATTTAAACTTGACTCCCTTCTTTAGTAGACGAAAAAGCGGCTCACGGGTGGTTGTTAGTTTTACAATGAATCGACTGATGAACTGTATTTTACCCAGGAAGTCCTTGACTTCTCACTCGATCTTCGGAGGAGGCATTTCCAAGATTGCTTTAATCTTTGAAGGGTCGACTTTAATGCCCTGCTGAGTGATCATAAATCCAAGCATTTTTTCGATAATAACTCCGAAGGGACACTTCTGTAGGTTGAGTCGCATCTTGTATTTTCGAATCCTTTCAAAGAACTTTCATAGCGTTATAGTGTCGCCATCCCAATCTTTGGACTTGACTATTATATCATCCACGTACACCTCAAAACCAAACGGCATTACACGATAACAATAGTTGCCCCATGGTGTAGTGAATGTCGTCTTTTTTCTGTCCTCGGGGTTCATCAGAATCTGGTTGTATCTGAAAAAACCATCCATGAATGACAACAAGACATGCCCCACTGTACTGTCTACCAAGACATCGATGCGCGGTAAAGAAAAATTGTCTTTCGGGCTAGCCTTGTTGAGATCTCAAAAATCTACGCAGACTCGGATATGACCGTCCTTCTTTAGAACTGGCACGATATTAGCTACCCACTTCGAATACTCGATTACTATCAAGAATCCAGCGTTGATCTGCTTGGTAATTTCTGCTTTGATCTTTAAAGCCCACTCTAGCTGAATCCGTCTCAATTTTTGTTTGACCGATTTAGCATCAGGGTATAAGGGGATATGGTGGCAGACAATGTCTAGATCAATTCTGGACATATCCTCGTAAGACCATGCAAATACATCTTTGAACTCTTTTAATAAAATTTTTAATTATTCACGTTCAACTAAGGATAAAGAAGAACCAATTTGTGCATTTTGTGGGTTAGTTTCATTATCCAGATTTATTGATAAAATTTCTTCAATTACTGGTTAGGCGCGCATTTCTTCCTCTCTTTTTATTAAAAGTCTTATTTTTTTAAAAATATCCCCGTCGAATTTAAAATCGTCAGAAAGCTTATGAAATAAATCAAACAAAGCAGAGTAACCAAAAATCTCATTCATTTCATTGAAGGAAGACGGGATTACAAACTAAAAAGCAAAAGTAAGGAGAGGTGCACAGACAGACGTGCCCTCAACTACAGACTTCGACTTAGACCTAGACTCAGGACAGATAACATGCTCATTACAAGACTTTAAGGTCCAGTTCTTCACTTCCTTTGCAGCCACATCTACAATGAGCTTGGTGCAGTCGGTTGGTGCGTTGAGACCCATCATGAAACAGTCTTGGTTAGTTACGTGCAGCTGACCCATCTTTTCATTGAACAATACTTCCATGTTGATACCATCAAGCTTGTTAGCCCAATCTTCCTCTCGGATCTTTTTTTCTTCCTTTTCCCCTTTCACTGTTTCATCTTCTTCCGTATCGGATAACTGATGGCTAAAGAAGATTTCCAGCCCTGGTAGCTTCTGGTCGGTCTCTTCGTCAATCCATGGCTCCGAGAAGCTACAGTACAAGAAATCTTATCCTTCTTTGATAAAGTACCCATTGAGCGTTCCTGAGTAGTTAGCCTTTTGTTCCCTTTTAGGCCCTTCCAAATCTTCTTTCGGTTTGTACCCAAGACCGAAATGGCGCGAAGTTGGCAATGCTTGGATAGGTTCCGAAATACCCTGCTATTTATGACCTAACCCTTTTCCTGGGAAGTAAGACATTTACCTCATCATTATAACTGCTCATGGGTTGATGTAATTTTCCTCTTCCTTCAACAGCATCTGCACAGCCTGAGCTTCATCGAATTGGAATCCACTTAACGACACACCCCCTTCGCCATGCTGAACCTCCAAGAGAGTTGATCCTTCTCCTATTGGGGGCTGAATACTATCTTCTTTGTGGATGGTCAACACTGCCTCATTTTTTTTTTTATCAACTTTAGCTTTTGGTGGAGAGTAGATGGCACTACTAGGAAGTTCGAGTTGCGCAGCCATGGCCTGCCCAACAATAGATTGAAGGAAGCTGGCACGTCCAGCACATGGAACCCAACTGATGTCTCCAGAAGCCCCACTGATACTACGACTGATACGAGTCCCAACACATCCTTCCTCGTGTTATCGTAAGCTCGAACTCCTTGACTGTAGGGCGCGAACTGGTCCGGCTTCATCCCTAGGCAAATTACAGTCCTAAGTGGGCAAACGTTCAACGCTAAACCATTGTCGATGAGCGTTACCGGGACCCACTTTTCTAAACACTTACTGTAATGTGCAGAGACTTATTGTGATTCTTTCCTTCTAATGGTAAATCTTTCTCCAAAAAAGAAATTACTTTCGGCTCTACAGCTGGCAGTATTAATCCAATCAACTGTTCAGAGGTCGCATCTAATGATACATTGGCTTTGTTCAGAACTTTTAACACGGCTTGTTGATGCCGATGTGAAGCCATCAGCAAGCCTCATATGCTAATGTTAGCTTGTGTCTTCTTCAGCTATTTTAGTACAGCGTTATCCTCTTCTTCTTATTCTTTCTCTTTTCCCTTCCCGCTTGGTTGCCCTTTTTTTAACTAAGCCAGCTTGAAGTGCCGCCCACTTCTAGTCAGATGCTCTACGCCTTCCTCAGGATCCCACAATCCCAGCATTGTGCTTTCGGTCTACCATACCTCATCCACACACAGAGGGATTTTAAATGCCCATAGATCATTTAAATCAGTGCATGCCGCTCTTTCTCTTCTCTCCTCTTCATTCTCAATGGCCCACGTATTATCGATTTCTTCCCAAATGTCCTCTTCAATAAAACTCACATGTTGTTCCCGTGCGATCTAGAAGTCGATCCATTCAGCCCCATCTAATTTTAGCACAACCCTCACTAACCAATAAGATTGTATATCATCAACATATACCTCCTCCTCAAAAAGTTGAGGAAGGGTAATGCCGTCGAGCACATGGCCAAATCCATACAGCTGCGCCGGGTAGTCCAATAGCTAGTCGTTCTCTTCATTACGTTCCTTCTCTTCTTGATGATTGACTTGGATTGCCATCTGATACCCTTCCTAAGCATCATAATTCTATTCCTCCATCATATCCCAGCCGTTTCTAGCCATGATTAGTGAATAGGCTATTTGTTCCTCAGTAGCTATAACATGCGGGTGTGGTAGATGCGATGAACAGATGTACTGGCTCGGATCTTCTGACTGCCCCAGAGACATGCAGTTTACTGTAGCTTACTTGGCATGGTTTGGCAGAGGGTTAGTCATGATATTTGGCTTTGGAGTATCAAATGGTAGAGAAATTACTTTGTTGTCGATGAGATCCTAGATCTCATGACGCAGCCTCATACACTTATCAGTCAAATGCCCGTGACCCTGGTGGTAGGCGCAGTACTGAAAAGCATTATATCGCAGTGATAGGGGATCAGATACAAGCATGGGGTCCAACAGCTTGATAAGCCCTTTCTCGATAAGTCGATTTAGAGCTGTGGATAATGAGATGTTGAGAGAAGTGAAGACTCTTGTCAACTATTGACTATTGTTTGACTGTTGGGTATGGTTTGATTGTTGGGCAGAGGATGAAGGGTTTACAAGGTTAATCTCGTTCAAGTGAGAAACGAGGTTGGCAGAGGCAGACTAATTTTGGTTGTTAGCAGGAAAGGTTCTTCTTAGTTTTTGACTGGGTTCAACTTTCTCAATGTCTACAGACTGACTGGCATCCTCAACCTGCACCCCAACGTCGAATAGCTGCTCAAAGGTAGAGAGCGACTGTGTGATAAGGTAACGCTTCAGTGGGGACTGCAAATTTTTCACCATAATTTTCACTTGTTCTTTCTTAGTAGGCCAGTTCGTTATCTTGGCTGCCTTGCCTCTCCACCGGGTCAGAAAGTCAACAAATGATTTTTAGTTTTCCTGACGAGTCGTTTCCAGCTCGGGTGGTGACGTTCAATCGGACGTTATAGTTGTATTGGCTGATGAGTGCAGTGGCTATATCTTTCCAAGTTCTAGTCTTAGCCACCTCTAAGGAGAGAAATCACCTTTGCGTTGCCCCAGAAAGTGATCGGTGGAATAATTGGGCCTTGAGTTGATCATCAATCTCATGGAAGAGAGAGTGCCGACATATATCCTCAAGTGGATTCGACGTTCACCAGTTCCGTCAAACTTCTCCATCTCTGGCATTTTAAATTTTTTGGGCAGTTTAGCATCTAGGAATAAACACAGACCGCCTACATCCAGCATGTATTCTTCCACTCCCTTCGCCTTTCTCAGTACCTTCTCCATTCGATCAATCTTTTTTGCCAGTACGGACTCTCTAGACTGGACCGTAATTTCTTCCTCCACCACCATCGGGTGGAAAACCCGAGGTGGCACAACGACTTGTGGTGCATCCTATCCCTGGTTATCGTCCCAAAAGTCTTCACCGTTCTCAGTCGTATCATCCGGCTGTCCATTTATGCTGGGTAGACGGGCCTGAATCGCTCAGATCTGTACTTAACACTAATTTTGAACCTGGGTTTGCTGCTCCACGGCTCATTATATCTCTGTGATTGCCCTCATTAGGGTTTTCAGATTAACTTCATTCTCTGCCATCTCAGATGATTCAGCTAGTTATTCGAATACCCTGTAGAGTCTGCCTGTCACTGACCTAGCCTAGATACGTGTCGACTGTAATCTTCTCGGCTCAATGTCTAGACCTGAAGAAAACCTAGATCCTAAAAGCAGAATAACCAGTATCAAACACTTCCCGAACAAGAATTCTGATGACAGATAGCAAACATCTCAGATACCAAAATGGCTTACCATAAACAGATACAATCACTAAAATTGAAGCAATGCTCCTACTGGGCCCATACCGACAGCATAACAACTGAACATCTGAAAATCCAAGATGATGACTAAGGAGAAGATCAACCAAATTCTAAAGAAAAGGTTTATCTAAACAGAAAAATAGGGAGCACTCCTACAAGAAAGCAGTTCTAACCCTTAAGAGACCTGTTCGATCTAGAATTCTAGGAAAAAATAGGCAGCACTCTAGTAGGAAACAAGAATAGCTCACATGGGTATAACAAATGTTGGAAGGAAACGATCCTAATACAACAACAGAGAAGAAACCAATAATCTGAAAAGAACATGAAAGAGAGAGAGAAACTATTCTAGAGGCTTCAAAATAAAACAAGGGCGTGATCCCGAGAAGAAAACTACGACGTGAAAACCAAACAAGGTGAAGAACAAAACCCGAATAAGAACCTAAAGGCGAAAAGCTAACCTAATCAAAGGATAACAGAAAATTTGGGCCAAACTCGAAAAAAAACTAGCTTAAATCGAACAAACAATTCTAACAAACGCAAACAAAACATCCAATTAACAAAACACATAATCCTACTGGGTTAGCAGCACGTAATCGGGGGTTCTAAGCTAATATATGTAAAGAGGCCAGTTTTGGTCAAAAATTAGGGTACCTTTTGAGTAGAGCCAGGCATATATCTCCTATGCCTGGTGTGGTGCAGGACATGGTCAAATAGTATGCCCGAACTCTTTTACTGCACCTATGATAGCGTATAGTCAGTAAGGGTTGCCCGTCTTTTCAATAATTCTCGAAATGGATAAACGTTCAGGGCATCAGGTCGACCAGGCAGGGGGCTCAGAACAATACATATGCACGCGAGAATGTAAATGAGAAATGCATATTAAGAACTAATGGTGTTTTCAAGTCTAGCCCTCTTATTTGATTTTATAAACCAGTCCCCAGTAGAGTCACTAGAAAATACTGTGGCGCTGGAATTTTAGAGTTTTTGAAAATATTCAAAAATATGGGGTTCAAAAGATGTTTGAAAAATATTTTAACACCTTGAAAGCCAAATTTTAAAAATTCATTTTTGTTGAAAATAGAGTCACCACTTAGTTTTTGAGAAAAACAAAGAACAATAAAAATGATTACTGATCTTTAAAACGTTTAACCAGAGAAAAAGGATTCGGTGGCTAAGGTACGAACCAAAAAATGTGTTAGGCACTCCGTTCTCCCAACTGTAAGGTTGGCCTCTACTAATCATCATTGGTTCTTTAATAAGATTTCTCAAATGCATGTAAATAAAAAAAATAAAAAAAAGAAAGAATATCTAAAATCAAATATAAAAAATACATAACATATGCATATAGAATGCTAAAACAAAGCGAATAAGAAAAAAAAATCCTAAGTTCTATGACATACAATTCTAACTAAAGGATACATGTAGCACTTGCACATGCAATTTTATAAAAATAAATTAAGCTATCATGGTTTAAATAAAAGAACAAAATATGCTAGAAATTGCTAAAAGTACTTAAACATGAATTGTTAATAAAATAAGTTAAACAATTCTAAACATGATTTCAAATTAACTAAAAACATGCATATTATCAAAATAAACTAGGTTAGTATTAACACGATGAATATTTAAAAGAAACAAAAAAGTACTAAATGTAAAATAAAAGATGCATAAAAAATTATATATTAAAGGGATAATTACACTTACCTCCCATGAGATTTAAACTTATTCAGGGACCTCCCCTGTGGTCTCTGAAATTACACTAACCTCCCATGAGATTTAATTTTAACATCAATTGAACCCTAACTGTTAAAATTTTTGTTAAAATTTAACGGAAACCGCCCCTTCCATCCCAAAACCACCCTTCCCATCCCAAATTTCAACGGAAGGGTTGTTTTGGGAAGGGTGGCTTTGGGGTGGGAAGGATGATTTTGGGGGGAAAAGGTAGTTTGAAGGATGGTTTTAGGGTGGGAAGGGTGGTTTTGGGGTGGGATGGGCGGTTTTTGTTAAATTTTAACGAAATTTTTAACAGTTATGGTGCAATTGATGTTAAAATTAAACCTCATGAGAGGTTAGTGTAATTTCAGAGACCACATGGGTGATCCCTGTAATAAGCTTAAATCTCAGGAGAGGTAAGTGTAATTATCCCTATATTAAAAAGAGAGCTTACTAACAAAGTAATTTAAAATACGGATTTTATGATAAAAAAGAACTTAAAGATTTAAAAAAAAGGAAAATAAAAAAAAAAGTTTACCAAAAAAAATTATGTTAAAATAAAAAGATTAGAAAATGCTATTAAAATCTAACTATTCACATTTTTATATTTTAAAAGCAAAAAAAAAGAAAAAAAAAGAGAATTAAATTACTATAAGATGAGAAAACTATATTAACATAAAAAAAAAAAAAAAACAAACTTAAGAGATTTTTTGTGATTTTTAGATTTAATAAAATGAAAAGAAAGTACTATAAAAAATAATAATGCTATCATAAAAAAAGGACAAAAGAAAAGAAAAATAAAGCGAATAATAAAGAGAAAAGAAAAGAAAAAAAATGCTAATAAAGGAAATTACATTAATTTTAAAAGAAAAGAAAAAATAAAATAAATGCTACCAAATGAACATTAAATTAAAGCAAAAAGAAAAGGAAAAAAAAGGAAAATAAAACACTCTAGTAAATGGAAATTAAACCATCATTACAAGTTTTAAGAGAAGAAAGGCTAAAAAGAAAATTATTAAAGAATTTAGGCTAAAAGGGAATATGGAATAACTAGGCAATTAGTTGAAAAATGTGAATGTAATATTAACAATTACATCCACAAATAATGTAAGTGCATTTAATCATGGTAATAACAACATTGAAAGGTATAATTGCCAAATATGTTAGCACTATATTAATGATTCAATAAGTTTAAATATAAGTAAATAAACAAAATAACTAATATTCAAGTAAACAAGTTAAGTAAAATTAAACAAGCTAAACAAGTTAAACACATTCACTAAAAATGAATTCTAATGATTAAAACAACTATATAAGTAATGTATGAGAAATAAAACAATAAAATTAACCCGGTTACTCTAAATGGGTAGAAAATGGAGTTAGAAGGACCATGAATCCAAGCGAAAGACCTAGATCGTTAAAGAATTCTCTAAGTCAGAAATGATGATGGGCAATTCGGTCCTCAGGCGATGATCCAAGCTGGGGTTTCAGAACTTTGGTATCGGAGGTTTGGCTCTCGATACTTCGGCAGTGTTTCGGCGTCGGGACTCGAGATTGCTTGGCAACTCGGCAGAGCTTCTCTCTCTCTAAAATTTTTTTTTTTTGAAAACGTACGTTAGGGTATGGTATTTATAGAATTCTTCAACCAATGAGATACTAACACAATTTGGGACACGTCAGGCCATTTGGAATTGGCAGTCGCCAGGTCATGAGTTGGCGATCGCCATGTTTGAAAGGGTTTCAAGAAGTTCTATTGGCGATTGTCATAATGCAAGTTGGCGGTCGCCATGTTGAAAGTGGTGGTCGCCACTTTTGGCTAGAGTTTTCAAGAGGTTCTATTGGCGATCGCCATAATGAACATGGTGGTCGCCACAAAAAGTGAAAGTTTCCAAAAGGTTCTATTGGCGGTCGCCATATTGGAGTTGGTGGTTCAAAAAGATTTCATTGGTTTGAAGGTTTTGATGATTGAGTTCAAATACCAATCTTGGATCATTTCTCGAGGATTGTACTGAGACACCATTTCAACTCTTTTCATTATCGGATTCATCTAAAATTAAGCGGGGTCAAAATAGGGTGTCTACAGCTTGCAGGCAGTTTCTCAATATTTTTTGGGTTGTTTTGAACATATTTTTTGACAGAAAGATTTTACTTTTTAAGAGTTTTCTAACGGTATAAAGTACGTCGAAAACGCAGTTTAGGAAGAGGTTGAAAAAGTATCGAAAAGTTGGCGGTTGCAGGCGATGGCAGTTTGTTCCAAGAGGTTTTTTGGCATTTGTCTGAGCTGTTTTCGAGCAGATTTTTTCATAGAAAAATAGTACTTTTCGAGTGATTTCTTTTTGTATAAAGTACGTCAAAAATGGAGTTCAAAAAGAGGTCGAAAAAGCCTCAGGAAGTTGGTTACGTAGTGCTGTTGTGGCCAACAGCGTATTTTGTGGTTTAGGCAATTTTTTTGGCCATTTTTTGGGCAGTTTTCTAGTAGATTTTTTGACAATTTTTTTTATATTTTAAGAGGTTTTCAATGGTATAAAGTTCGTTTAAAACGAAGTTCGGATGAGGCAGGGGTTAGGTGGCGCCTTTGGTAGCTGGTGGTGGGCCAACGGTTTCACTCTCTCGGGTTTGCTTTATGTTGATTTTATGATAGATACGGGACTGATTTGATATATATTAAAATATCAGATAGTATCAGGGAAACCTAATGCAATCAGAACATAGGAATCAGAGATAAAAGAAGATTATTTCAGATTATCCTCTTCAGAAGACTGAAACGCTTTAGTATTTCACTTGAATCATAAAATCGGAATATATGCATATTATGTTTATATATATATGAACTTCATGGATAATTGCATATCTGTTTTATTTATCCTGTTAATTTAATTAATTCAAAATTTTGATTTTAATTAAAATATTTTGTAATGA
>JAULJZ010048222.1:0-14164 GCA_032270985.1 Heliamphora pulchella
TGGTCGATTCAGTTCGGTGGCTCAGACGTTTGGCTTGCACCAATGTGGGAAAGATCCGAGTATCTTTTACCGTCACTTGGGACATGGATTTCTTATGCTAGTTGTGTATGTTGATGACATTGTGATTACAGGAGATGACACTGCCGGGATCAATTATCTGAAGACCTTCCTCCAAAGCCAGTTCCAAACCAAAGATTTAAGGGCCCTAAAGTACTTTCTTGGCATGGAAGTGGCACAGAAAAAAGATATCTTTCTCTCCCAACGAAAATATGTGTTTGACATTCTATCTGAGGCAGGATTTCAAGGAAGCAAAGACAGTGCGACTCCTATGGATCCGGATCAAAAGTTAAGCAAAGACGATAATAGTGAGTTATTCTCTCATCCAGACAGATATAGACGGCTAGTGGGAAAATTGAATTATCTCACCACCATGACATGTCTAGACATTGCCTTTGCAGTAAGTGTGGTGAGTCAGCTCATGGAGTCTCCGAGAACAAATCATTAGTAGGCGGTGCTTCATATATTGAGATACTTGAAAGCTAATCTTAGTAAAGGACTGGTTTTTATAAATAAATAAATAAATTATTATAATTTATAACTACAACTTAGTTACTTACCAGCAGCATGCAAATCATGATGTAATTGGAAAGTCCACCGATGATCAATAATCTTCCAATATTCTATATAACACCGACAAAGTTGTTTAATTGCCAACCTGGCTCGATCCATTGCTTCATAAATAAATCTCATTGTCGGTTTCTCATCTCCCTCAACCAATCTTAATACTTTTACTAATGACTCGTGAACTTTGCAAATCTCAATTGCTTTTTGCCAAAATTCTTTTCCAAAAATTAACTTTCTGGCATCATATGGAATCCCACTTTTTGCTTATCCCCATTTTGATTGCTTACATTCATCACAGCTAAACATTGCCCTTAATTGTAGTTTATATTTAACAATGCTTTCAAGGGCAATAAAATTTGTAGCAAAGCGAGTAACAACGAGTCGAAGCAATTATCTACCTTAAATAAATTTTCTCATCAAACTCAGCACCCACGTAACATTATAAATGAATGTGGTGATGGTTCTAGCATCTTCTATGACTTTAGCTACATTTTTTTTCTTAGCAATATCCTCTAACACAAGGTCGATGCAATGGGCTAAACAAGCTGTCCAATACAAAAGTTTTCTTTTTCTCATCAACATCTTTCCAACCGCTTTCAAAGCTGCTTCATTATATATCACCACTTGTACGATAAATTCCTCACCAATCTCATCAACAATAGTATTCAACAATCCAATGTAATACACAGCAGTCCTACTAACAACATTAGAGACATCAACGGATTTATGAAATATCGTACCTCTATTGCAGTACACCAAGAAATTAATTATGTGTTGCCTCGTAAGACTACTCCATCCATCGCACATAACGGTGACACCTCTCTCTGCCCAAATACTTTTAAAGGATGCTATCCATTCTTTCAATTCATCATGTTCTCTAGGCATATAAACTTCAGCTATCTCATAAGAAGTGGGACTCTTAACTCCTTTGCTTACTTCAGCAGCACTATCAAACATGGGTTGTGAGTAAGGAGAATCAGCCACATGGATAGGATTATGGTTAAAAAAAAAACTTAGTAATTGCACTTCCCAATTTCTCTCAACTTCTTCATTGAACCAGTGTTAATTTTTGGCTACTTACAGGATTTTGCTTTTTGTAATGCTGGATCCATTGCCCTTAATCTGGCATCAGGGGCATTAGGATTAATCCGTTGACGATCACTCCCAACTGCGAAGCCAGGTTCATGAATGAAATGGGCGCTCCGAATACCGCCACGTGGCTGAGTATGACTACCTCCAGCAGCAGAACTAGTACCACCTGACTCATACTGGGTAGCTTGACTTCTCCCAGTTGCACGTTTAAATGCCTATCGCTCCTCCCATTCATATTGTGATTGCATACTTGCTTGGCGCGCCATAGTGAACTACACATCTTCGTCAGATTCATCATCAACATCTACATATGCCATTTGTTCATAACCTTCATCAACATCATCTCTTCCCTTTAATTGAGCTTCTAACTCTGCTTTTCTTTTCTGAGCATCTGCTTTAGCTGCTTTCTTGTTTTTAAGGTGTCTCATCTTTTCTTCCCCTACTTCTTTACTAACACTTGGGCATCCATGCACTTGGCATGCCAAGTCTGCCAAGTGTTCTTTGAACCATGTAGTTCCACCCTTGATGATATACCCGCAAAATTTGCATTGTACTTGATGTCTACTGCCTTGAATTTGATTACCAAACTTTCAACCAATATCGTCACTTAGTGAGGCAACACCAAACTTTTGTCATGGCATTTTCAAATTTCAAGTTTTGAACACTGAAAAAAATAAATAAAGGACGTTTAGTTTCACTGACAAATTTTACTTCAGAAATTATAATATAAATTAAAAATTTAAAACCACTAATTAATTTGAACACAAATAAATAAAGTAACAAACTAACTCAAATATTTTAAATTAACAAATACAAAAATTAATACATCTAATACACAAATTTAAATTTAAATAATAGATATTTAAATATTTTAAAAAATAACTAGTAAGAATTCTAAACAAATATTTTTTTTAAATCTTAAAATTAGTTTGTATGAATCTTAATTCTTAAACAAGTATTTCTTTTTCAAAAATATTAGATAATTTATATAAATAATATATACATATATATAAAACAAGTATTCAAGGTTTTCAAGTAATAATTCATTAGATTTGTAAGCCTGTAAATTGTAATTTTAATTTTCAAAAAATAAAGATAAAAAAATAATGAAAAAAAAGATTTATCACTACCAAGAGCACCAAAATCACCAGATGATCCATATCTCAACAATTAACAAATTGAGATTAACTAAAAATATATTTTTAAATATTTTTAAATAATAAAAAAATACAACATTAATTCAAAAAAATAAGCAATAGATAAATAGATCTGTATATTATTATTAATTTTTAGAGAAATGTAGATAAAGAAAATAATTTTAAAAACTTAAAATTTCAGCAGAAACTGAAAATGGAAGCAAAAAATTTTTTAAAAAAATTAAAAATTTAAATGAGAATAAAGAAAATAATTTTAAAAAAACGTAAAATATCAATCTTCATCATCACAGCCCAGCTCCCCAACCGAAATTGAACCAAGCGCGCTAATTTCGCCGAAACTCAAGATCATACAAAAAATTATCATCAATCAACCAGCATACCTCCGGATCCAACGAAAATGTAAAATCAGAACACTAATTGCTGCCAAAATTGAAGAAATTGAAGGATCGAAGCAAGTCGGCATAACTCAAAATTACGAAAATTAAAAAACAATCGCCAAAAATGGAGTAGATCTGAGTAATTTGACGAAATTATTGGTCAATCCTATTCCTTGGCGTCTTTCTAAGTTGTTTAGACATAAAAAAGGAGAAGGAATGGACACAAATCAGAAATGGGGACCCATCACAGTCGAAAGCATCGCTTTTACACAGAGTAACGGCCGTAACGGCCCGTTATGCGCCGAAACCACCATTACACAACCAAAACCACTGTTACGGTAACCGTAACGGCCGTTACGACTGTGAAATTCAGTAGCACCGCTATAGCGGCCGTAGCGCGACTCGGTCCCCGCCGGAAACGCTACGTAACGGCATTACGCAACGGTAACTGCCGATTTTTTAAACCATGACTAGAAGAGATGCCTACAAAGTCGCCTGATACTGAAGAAACTGAGAGCACTCTTCCTCGAAAATAGTGATATTATTTCCCTCAACTGGAGCAGATAAGGAAGAAGGGTGAACATTGTCGAATGTCACAGCATTAGCAAACCAAGAAGGCTTGCCAACAAGATCCCAACGTCTCTCATGTATGATTGTGTAAGCCACAATTGAAACAGTAACAAGGTAGACCTCAACCTCGGCCACTACGATCACCACAAGAACTATCGATGCAACAACTTCGAGAACCACCACTTCCTCGACCACGACTGGAACCACTAAATTGATCACCTCGGTGTTGTGTAACTAGAGCTAAATGATCAGAATTGTCCCGAGAAGAAATACTAGAGCCCTGAGAACTGTCCCGAGACGTAGCGCGCAAAATTCTAGAATGTACCTTGGCAAGAGAAAGGAGCTTAGCTATTGCTAAAATCTGAGAGCAAACGAACTCAAATTTAGGCTGCAATTCTGCCAAAAATCTCATCACAACCATTTGTTCTCGTTGCTATTGCATTTTGCGAATATCATTTATGATAGGAAGAACCACATTTAACTCTTCGTGAAGTCTCTTAAGTGCCGCAAAATAATCTGTAACAAACTTATCATCTTATTGCAGCTGAAAGTATTCAACCGAAATATCATACATGCGAGTAAAATTACGAGAATATAACATTTGAATGTACTCTCAAATTTTCTTTTAAGTGTCAAGATGAGTACACATATCGACAATATGTGACTCCATAGAATTCCATAACAGTGTAACAATCTGACCATCCTCTTATTCCTATTCAGGCTTCCTCTTATCATCGGATGGACCGAACATAGTCAAGTGGTTTTGTTTACTTTGACCAGTTAAGGCAACTTTTACGGCTTTGGATCAATGCAAATAATTAACTCCATTCAACTTACGAGTAGTGAGTTGTGGAATTGTGAACTGAGGAATAGATGATTTGAAATCCATAACTCCACAAACCAAACACAAAACAATTATCTTTCACGAAGTAACATAAAATCACAACTCACAAAGAGAAACTTGAATCATAAGATCAAAGGTTGGCCAAATCAGATCTGACTAGGTTAATAAAAAAAAGTAACTGTGCATACCAAAGGAAGTAGACAAGTTCATCCTCAAACACATAGAACCACGGCGGCGACTATGAGATTTAATTAGCAATTTGAAGGCTTGAAACCCTCTCAAATCCTTACATGCAACTTCATTTGAAGGACACTGATAACAAAATGAGGCGTAACTGTGTGGAAAACAAACGGAGTCACAACTGTGTTGAGAATGAGTCGCGACGGCGTAGTTGGTGGACGGAGCATGCGGCGGCAACTGTGGTGGATGGCGGCGGCAACAAATGTAGTGGGCGGTGTTGTCGGTGACTGAAAGGAGGGTTAGGCGCATGAGTTGCGATGGGTCGTGAGGAGTTGCAATGTGGTTTAGGCGCAGGTGTAATGAGTCGCGATGGCGACTGTGGTGGACGACACCGGCACCGGCACCGGCACTATGGTTAATGGCGGGGCTGGAAAAGGATTAGGGTGTGGTCGGCAACTAGAAGAAGGTTAGGGTTAAGTTTTTTTTTTTTATTTCTTAAGAATTTTAGCTCTGATACCATGTTAATGTGACATATTAAAAGAATAAGATAGCTTAACCTAAGGGTAGCTCCTCTAACTATTTATATTAAACCAAATATTATAAAATTACATAAATAATCCTCAACAGCACCATATTCCAAAGTTTATGACAATCCCCTCGTGTTACAATCCTTCCAAATATTTGAGAAATGCAAGGTCGAGTAGCCCACTAAACAACCAAAAAGCATTCCAAGCACTTAACTATAGGAGAACTAAGGCCACAACCAGAAAATAAATAAATAAATAGTCCAGTTGCAATAAGTATCCTTAATTAAAAGTACACTAAACAAAAGGTAACTCACAAGCTCAATCTCCCTTTACAAATGCAAAGAGGAAGAAGTAATTTTAAGGCTTTTGTTTTTTTTGATAAGTAAGCAAAATGTATAGGCAGGGCATTAAGGGAATGTCACTCATATACAAAAACTCCCACAAGAAGAGAAGACAAAATAACCACCTCTGCAAAAAAGAATCATCCCACAGATAAAGACTATAAAGTTTACCGTATTAAAAATAGTTTGTGTCCCCCCACGTCGTGAATTCAAACCCATTAAAAAATCTTTTATTCTGCTCCACCCAAGCCAGCCACAAAAGACACAACAAAACCATACGTCAGTCACGCCCTCCTCCTCCTTGGAAACCCCCCAACCAAAACTTCCAACCCGCCAGTACACCGCCCACATCTTTCTCAAAAAGCCAGTCAACTCCAAAAAAGAACAAAACAAACCCCCACAGTTCCCTCCTAAAATCACAATGTTTAAGAAGATGAGATACTAACCATCTCTCTTTCTTACACAAACAATACCAATTAGTTAAAACATGACCCCTTCGAATAAAAATATCAATAGTAAGGAATCATTCTGTGGGCAACGACTTAGTCTTTGTCATGTGTAATTTGTAATTGAGACAAAAGCACATGAATAGGCAAGCAATTATGAATTCACTACGCTTAACCAATGTCAAAATCCGATGATGAATGGATAACGGAAAAAGAGGTGTCAACTCTCACAAAACAAGGTAATTGATTGAGTGTGCTTGATAGAAATGGTCGATATGAATGTGATTATGATGTAGATGAAGTAGAAGCCATTACAAGGAATTTGGAACAAATATATAACTTTAGGTATCATTTTTTAGTTTTTAGCTTTATAACTTTGGAAGTTTTAACTAGGATCTTGTTTTATTTTTTGTTTGCTTTACTTAGGTGGTAATCACATGAGAAGATATTTAGGAGAAGAGGTTGAGGAATTTCATGAAGTAAGCGACGATGATATTATGGATGACAACGTAAATGCTTCAAGGGATTTTGATGACCTCAATGATGCTACTGGTGATGAGGTTAACAAGGCTATGGATTATGATGCTGATGATTATGATGGAGGCAATTATGGCAATGATGATGTTGATGATTATGATGATGGAGGCGATGACACTAACTCTGTTGAATTGGGGCTATGATCTTTCCTGTGAAAATGACAACTTATTTTAATCTTTGTTGTGTTCTCATCATTTTGTTTAGTTTTGTTATGAAATGATGAAAATGTTAATTGTTTACTTGATTACTTGCGCTACAAACTCAAATACATTTGGATCAATTTGTGAATATTTATTATATGACGCATTTTGTTTTCAATGATAGTTTTAATTTATTTTTGTAAAATAAAAGATTACTCCACAAAAGTTCTAAAATTATTACGCTTTTTAATGTTTTGAATAGAATCTTACGATCCTATGATCCAATCCGGTAGGACCCAAAACGAACCTATGTAAGATCCAAATTTTGAAAAATTAGCGACCGCGACTGTTACACTAGCCAATACCGCAATTTAAAACCCTAATATATGGATGTTTCAATCAAAGACAATTATAAATGGAACATAACAATAATTACAATTTAAAATGATATATATTCCATAACTTGACCATTAATATATCATTCCTATGACAATTGCATTCCATAAAGAATAAAACAATCAACTATATATCATTTAAAATTGTTCCAGCAATCGATAAATCAAGATGGCATACATCATCTCACACAAAATTCCTAAAATTAGATAGCTTAAAAGACAAGTAATCAATAGGTATAAATTACAATGTTCACATATCCTCTCGTGTTTGCTCCTTCTAGATGGAAGATCTAAGCCTTGACATAGGAGATTCTCTCTCTCATCTTAAAGAGATTGTTTTCCCAATTTCAACCCATCATTGAAATTTACCCAAATAATCAAATGGCTCGTGTCGTGCCTCAAAGGTGCAACATGAGGCATCACCGTAACAAACACCTCCTTAATAGTGAACATATGCACCTCGCCTCCACATTTCAAATCCAAATGTTTTCATATACATAGACTAGCTAACAAGGATAGATTTTTGGTACTATCTTCTGAAGACTCATCTGCAAGCCATCTTGATTTCAATCCATCTTGCTTCAAACAAAGTAAACAAGTTTTTAATCATCCCGTCATATTAGTCATATATGTAGCTTCCCACCATATTACTCCATTTACTAACATCATCACATATTCTTGTTACTGCATTTGGGCCCTGTTTGATTACAGTTTTAAGCTCTTGGACTGGAATAGCAAATCAGTGGGTCCAAGAAGGTTAGGTTTGTTTTGCAAAATTTGAGTTGGACTAGCAATCCAACTGGATTGTGAAATCGTCTAAATGGCAGGATATGGAAACTCACCACAGCGGTGGCATTTGTAATCCAGTTCATTACGAATGGAGTAAAAAGACAATATTACCCTCATATATTTCATATGATACCCAATCTGTGTTTGTCATATATAAGCGTCCCCACTTATTTGCTCACTTCTCTTCTCACACTCTCTAAAAGTGTAAACCCAAGAAAACCCCCTCGACTGAATGTGGTTGCCTCATGGCCAAGCTTGTGTCACCTCATCCCCCACTCCATCCCTCTCCTCTTACATCAACACCTTCACCAGTCTGCTCCACAGAACCCCTTGCATTCACCACTCCACTCCACCCAACAAGGCCTTGATGCTTTGATTTTGGTATGTTATAAAGAAATCAATTCTTGAGCTTAAAAGGATTTATATTGACGTGTATGAATGCTTTAATATTATATGAACTAATTAGAAATCATTTTAATCAAATATTGAAGTAGGTTTGGTGTTTCGATCAGGAGCTTAAAATTCAAAATTTTCCATATTATGGTTTTAGTTGTCTAACATTAGAAAGTAGGGTATGCAAGCAATCTGCCAACCGCCTAAAGTGGGAGTTGAAACCATAAAAAAAAATTCACTCCACCCATTGGTTTTGACAATCAGTGGGTTGACAGTAGGTTAAAAAAAAAAATTCACCCGCCAAAAGTGAGTTGGTTGATAATTTTCCATCAACCCAACCCCCGCACATCCCAAAAAGGAGTTGACCCCTTTTTCTAACGAGGTCAAAGATATGTGCTGAGGGGCGTGTAATCTTATTGACCCCTTAAAGCTATGTATTCGACAACTTTCTCCAAAGAGATTAGAGGTGTTGACAATCTATTTATGAAGTCGACCCTACTAACCCTATTGTAGCTAATACCTTTTCTAGATTCAATTTCTTGTCATAAATTCGTAACCGTGTAGTTGTCCTCTTGGACATAAGCTTTGAATTTTGAACCATGTAACAGTTCTTCAAGGGCCATAATGGTGTTAAATGATCCCCAACCACCACAATGGTCCAAAATGATCTACGGGATGTAAATACATCATCTAAACAGTTGGGATTCAAGAGTTGAAAGAAGACTGAAGATCAAATAAATGTTATTATCAAATCAAAAAAAAAATGTTATTAAAAAACTCAAGTTTTTACCCTTATATTTATTCATTGAGCCTTTTACTTTGTAATACCCACTCATTTTGAGTTGTATCATTTTTTATGAGCTATTTATCGTTTAAGTTCTTTGTAAAAAGGTAGTTAAACCCATGAGAATTCTTTGAGCGTTTTGCTGAGAAAACTCTTGGGGTATTTGTGCACCAAAACATGGGTATTTTGGGGACTTTTTTGGGGGTGTTTTGGGACAAAACATTTCGTATAAAGGTTTAGCAAGCACCGCAAAGCTTGGTTATTGAAAAGCTACTTGAAAATAGTAAAAATATTCAAGTAGGATCTTGGGGATTTGACGCGAACTTGGATTGAAGCCAAATTATTACACATCTTGTATTTGTTCTCTTTTATCTTATATTTCATTAAATTGCTTTACTGGTTACTGTACTTATATCAACTATGTTAACTTTTTTCGGTTTTGGTGATTTTTCTTATTTTTGGGTCAATTTTTTTTTAACTGATACACTTAATTGTTGTGCACCTTATCTTATTGATTTGATTTTTTATTAATTAGTTTTATTGGGTCAATTACTCGTAGTTCCGCTTGAAAATCCAATTCACCCTCGTCTTGGGTTGCATACTTGTGCAGCACCAATTATATATATGGGGACATTAGCCTCACTTATATTGATATTTTGTTAGAATTCATGTAAATCAGAAGTCACCTAATAATGTGCTGTACTATCATTGAACAATATTGATGCAGAATTTGGTGATCTCAATTAAAACAATGAATAGACAAGTAAGTCAACCTCCTAAAAGTGGAACTTACAACAAATCTCCAAAGGTCATGAGAAGCTAATGCAACATCTAGGAACAAAACGCATATACGAAGAGCAGTTGCCTGCAAATAAATAATTACAAAAACATTAAGCAGACAAATTCACATAGTATCATCATTTTTTTCTTGGTGGTTGATTGGTTGGTTTTTGTTTGTTGGGTTGGGCGGTTACATCACCATAACATACCACTTACAACTATTACTCCATCGTACCTCATCTATTGGTTCAATCTTTTGATACAATGAATCCAGAATTGAGTACGCCCTTGCATATTCATGAAGATGAAACCAGATAACTGCCTGCATAAAACCATTTTATACAAATATCAGTCGAAATTAACCCATAGAAAAAGAAAGGAAAAAAATAAAATAAAAAAGAAAAACCAGTGAAATGCAACCAAAGTACTGGCAATTCAATAAATTAACCGTGATACATCAAGTGAACATACCATATTTAACATCATCACAGAAGTGTCAAATTCATCGCCGTAAATGATATGTGAGCTATTTGCACCAGATAATTGATGGGCCACACTACTAGTGCCTTTAGATCCTAATGCAGCTTTGTTGCCCATGTTGCTCACAGCGTCTGCATATTCTTCAGATGCATAAGCAAGCTCGTCACTCTGTTTCTAAACCAAATTAAAATATAATAAACCAAAAGGTGATCACAAATGGTGCCAAAATAAAAACCCCAATATTGTAGTGTTGAAGAATTTAACTGTCATTGTAAGGAGCAAAAAGGTTGGTGACATCAGGGGTGACTCCACGTGGAGGCTGGTGGGGTCAATTGACCCAATCAAAGAAATTCTTATTATTATTATAATAGTACTTCTTGAATTAATATATAATTGACCCCATTAAAAAATATAGTTCACCCCATTAAAAAAATATTGTTGGCCCCATGATAATATGAAAACATTGTATAATTATCTCCAACGTATTTATAGCAGCAGATTACTTCTCCCAGTGTTTCTATCTCAAATATGGATGATATATTCGTATTTCTTGGAAGGTCACAACACAAAGCTTCACAAATTATAAATTTAATTATATCACTAATGTATTGAACTATTCTACACAAATATAAATATGCAACTTCAAGAGCTTATCAGCTACTTTACAAAATTGAATACGAAACTACTTCTTTATGTGGTTTGATTCAATGATCACTTGATTACATATATTGAAAATGATAATTTTCATACTATTAACAACTAGACAATTATGTACCAATTCTAAAACATAAAATTTTGTCGAATACAATAGTATAGGTTTATGTATTTATATTTTTGGTCAAAATATCAGTATAATGATATTAAAAGTTTATTTTACTTATTTAATTGGGACTTCTAGTTTAATTTGTGTTATGATGATAACAGATGATTAATTTTTGACTAGTGTAAAAATTATTATCTTATAAAATAAGTAAAATTTAAGTTTCTGAATGACCTCATCAACAAGAAATCATGGAGGCTTGTAGCACATAAATACAGAGTATCACAAATCTTATCGAGCTAGTAAGTGAAAAAGGCTAAAGAGTTTCTCTAACGGATTAATTATCACCACATGTTAACCATCAGCAATTTGGTAGATAAAAGGAACTAGACAATTAGACACAACAATAATCAAAAAAACAATATGCAGCAAATACATTTCTAAAAAGGAGTCTGCGCTCAAAAGTATCTCTGGGTTAGACAAGACACTCTAAGCACTTGTAACGTGATGTTAGCACCCAAAAACACATCCAAATCCGTTCATAAACTTATATGCTCTCGCCTGACATAGTTCAAGCATGCAACAAACAACATTACAAAAAATATTATATATAACTACCCAAAGTTGTATACAAGTGGTGGTAGGAGGGAAGGGGGTTTGGGAGGAAGAGAGAGACTACACAAAACAAAATTAGCATAATGACAACAATAGATTTTTGAGCCTCATGATCCAAGCTTTGCAACTATAACATACAATACAAATGACAAATTTAATTTCAAATATAATATATTCATCTCAAATAGTACCTAGTAAAAATAATATCATATTTCTCATTGAGCTGGTGTAGTAAATTGTAAAGATTTGATGTATCCTCGAACATAAGATCTCTAGCGTCTCTATATCCGTGCCCCATGTTTCTAAAAAAAATTGTGTTCTTATACCTCTATGATTCTACCCATCCAACAATAAAACCAAACGATCTGAACTAGGCCTCACAACTCCTTTTCTTTTCTACCATTCGGCAATATCTAAGGTCATAATTGAAGGGGATGAGAGAGAAATCAACCCACATTGGCTAATAAGTTCATCATGTAACCATGACATGCGGGCTCGAGTCGCCTGGCAGTTCAGTATTTTTCTCTTCCTATTAATTAAAGAGATGAGGGAGGCAGTCTAGATTTATTTGGATTCAACATGATTCCTTTCGCAAAAGATAACGACTTCCACGGGAACGAGGAATGAAAAACTTTAGCCTACTTTCACAAAATTCATCTGGACTCTTTTGTCCAAGTGACTTAGTTGTCAAAGTTTCTTCTGACCAATCACTCCAGATTAGACGACGCCATTTGATCTTTGTTTTACGAGGAGAAAGTTAGCATCTGAATGATCCTAACAAGCATTGTCGGCTTTTTAGCATCTAAGTGATCCTAACAGGCATTGTTTGGACAACAGGCATTGTCGGCTTGTCCAAGCTAAGCAGTTTCATGTTTTGGGGTTTTTTCCTATACAGTTTGGCACCAACTGTGAGAATTGATCCAAGCACGACGAGGAAACATGAATAGTGGAAGGGCAAGATTTAACCATGAAGAGTTAGATCATCCTTGATAGAAAGAACTACCAACACGACTACATATGATGTACATCAAGATGGCCATTTGCTACTATGAGAGGGGATGTCATAGCACTAAGAGATCAAAACTACTAAAACCTACGACGTCCCAAAACAACCTACAACACAGCCAAACTTCTAGAGATGACAAAGATAAGGGGAGACCTGGGAAGGGATAACCAACACCCAACCAATAGACAAGGAAGACCCTGATAACAAGGTGAGAATTGACGGCACGAGAAACTTATTCTCGAGATAGCAAAAAGGATTTACTATGCCGAGTTTGGGAGCATGAGAACGGTGCCTCCCCCATAGGTGGGCATACAAATAAAGTTTACACTAAGACTTCAAGTAGCAATGCGAGGACTCCGAATGGTTGCTTAGAAAAACCACGATCAAATTCACCTCGGCATGATCCCCACCACAAGGATCTTTGAGATTGGATGGAACCCTTGTCTATTGGTTCAGAATAAAAACATCAAGAAAATTTGCTCCAACGAAAATTGAAGCCATGGAACCCTTGAAGACAATCACCAGAAAGTTGATCTAATAAACCATGTTCAAGCAATGTGCATAAACAATGTCACAATAGCAATGAAACCCTTATCTATATAGTATTCCTCTCAAGTTTAAGGCTACTGTGTTAAACTGATTGTATAACCTGAGATTTACACCTAGGCTCAATTAGCTAAAAATTTTATTGCTTGGCTTATATCCAATAGCAGACAACTAAAAGAGGTTGATACCTTGCTCGAAAGAAGGTAAACCTATTTGGGATTACTCTCGAATGTATTAGTAGGTGTGCGATGAAATAGAGAGCACTATAGTGAAAAACTAGTTCAAGAGTCACAACCATCTCCAAGTAATAAATACACGATTATGTTCAAAATCAAGAATGAGTGGCCCACGTCAAGGGTGTAATTTGGGCCCGGCCCGGCCGTGGCTCGGGTGGGCCTAGCCCGGCCCGAAACCCACGGGCATAGTTTTAAATAGCGGTAGCAGTCGGCGTAATAGTAACGGTAGCGGTGACGCGATTTTGGGGCGTAACGGCCGTAATATAACGGTAGTGATACCCGAAGCCGTGAATTTTTTTATTTTTTGCACAACTCAATAAACAAATAACTGATTTATATCTTTTTATTCCATAAATATATTTATTGAAATTTAAAATAATTTTTGATGAATTTTGTTTACTTTCTAGACATGATTTAATGTCTTAAATTTTTTACTTTATAATCTGATTAAAATTAACAGTTTAATTATTTTGTAGTAATTAATGAATTTATGTATTATAAATTCATAATGCACAACTAAAATGTCATTAAATTTTTAATAACTA
>JAULJZ010048233.1:0-14163 GCA_032270985.1 Heliamphora pulchella
AGGTGTTTAAAATATTTTTCAAAATATCTTTAAATTTTCTCATTTTTAACCCCCAAATCCCAAAGCCACACACACCCTGAGTACAGTAAACACTACGACTATCACCAGCGGCCTAAGTTCGATATTTATCCAAACTAATTATACCCTCAGTATAGATGTTAATCCCATACTTAGGATGATTGAGCCTTAAAAGGCTAAGTTCGAAGGTTTATCCGAACTAATTATGCCCTCAATATGGACGTTAATCCCATACTTAGGAAGATTAAGCCTAAAAAGGCTAAGTTCGATGTTTAACTAAACTAATTATGCCTTCAGTATGGATGTTAATCCCATACTTAGGATGGCTGAGCCTCAAAAGGCTAAGTTCGAAGGTTTATTCAAACTAATTATGCCCTCAGTATGGACGTTAATCCCATATTTAGGAAGATTAAGTCTAAAAAGGCTAAGTTTGATATTTAACCGAACTGATTATGCCCTCAGTATGGATGTTAATCCCATACTTAGGATGGTTGAGCCTCAAAAGGCTAAGTTCAAAGGTTATCCGAACTAATTATGCCCTCAGTATATACGTTAATCCCATACTTAGGAAGACTAAGCCTCAAAAGGCTAAGTTCGATATTTATCCGAACTAATTATACCCTCAATATGGAAGTTAATCCCATACTTATGATGATTGAGACCCTCAGTACGGATGTTAATCCCATACTTAGGATGGTTGAGCCTCAAAAGGCTAAGTTCGATATTTATCCGAACTAATTATGCCATCAGTATGGACGTTAATTCCATACTTAGGAAGACTAAGTCTCAAAAGGCTAAGTTTGATATTCATCCGAACTAATTATACCCTCAGTATGGATGTTAATCACATACTTAGGATGATTGAGACCCTCAGTATGGATGTTAATCCCATACTTAGGATGGTTGAGCCTCAAAAGGCTAAGTTCGATATTTATCCGAATTAATTATGCCCTCAGTATGGACGTTAATCCCATACCTAGGAAGATTAAGCCTCAAAAGGCTAAGTTCGTTATTTATCCGAACTAATTATGCCCTCAGTATGGATGTTAATCCCATACTTAGGATGATTGAGACCTTCAGTATGGACGTTAATCCCATACTTAGGAATATTAAGCCAAAAAAGGCTAAGTTCGAAGGCTTATCCGAACTAATTATGCTCTCAGTATGGATGTTAATCCCATACTTAGGATGGTTGAGCCATAAAAGGCTAAGTTCGAAGGTTTATTCGAACTAATTATGCCCTCAGTATGGACGTTAATCCCATACTTAGAAAGATTAAGCCTAAAAAGGCTAAGTTCGATGTTTAATCGAACTAGTTATGCCCTCAGTATGGATGTTAATCCCATACTTAGGATGGCTGAGTCTCAAAAGATTAAGTTTGAAGGTTATCCAAACTAATTATGCCCTTAGCATGGATATCCCATACTCAGGGTGATTAAGCTTAAAAAGCTAAGTTTGGAAGTATGTTCGAACTATGTAAAGCTCTCAGTACGGAAGGTCAAAAAAGACAATGCAAGCATAAAGCGTTAAAAGAGAGTTCTTTTCATTAAATAAAAGAGGGGCTCGAACCCTCAAAGCTACAAAATAAGCCCCAAAGGGCGGTACAACGACAATTTTAAAAAAAAGGAAACAAAAGAGAAATGAAACCCTCAACGGGCAGCAATGAAGTCCTCGATGGTCTCCACCGGTGTGCTAACCTCCATGATCACCGTGGGATCTGCAGTCTGCTCAAGAACAGCCCGACAGATGGTTCTTCAGCACCTTCACCGGCCTCTGGGGCCTCTCCCTCCTATCCACCCTTCTCCAATCGTTTGCTCATGAGGGGAATCTTTGTGTATAGGGGCGAGGACGCATCGATTCCGACCGCTTCAAGCGCGTCCTTCTAGGTTGCAGCATAGATGATGTCCTAGAGCTTGACAACCTGCTCCTTGTAATCTTTTGTGGCCTCTGCCACGCCTTCAGTGTAGCCCTTCTCTTGGGCCAGGGTCACCTTAGTCTGAGCCATACCAAGTTGAGCTTGGGAGGCAATTAAGCTCTCCTCCTTCTCTTTTAGGCGCCGCTCCAGCGTTGCTTCTTTCACCTCCAGTTCGGAGACCCTGGCCCGAGCTGCGTCGGCAACTTTAGTCTTCTCCCGAAGACTATTTTCCAACTTTCTCATCTGCTTTAGATAATTCAAGTTGGCCTGGCATAACTTTGTGAGCTCCCCCTCCTGAGCTTCGACACGCTCTACCATCGCCACCAGGCATTGAATACTCTACGAGAAAGAAGGAAGGGCGTTGGTATTGGAAAGAATCAAAATAAAAGTAAAGAGAATAAGAGGGCCGAACAAGGGAAGATACCTGGATAGAGTGCTAAACGGTGAATTTCACAAGTGTCTCATGAGGAAGTTTTCGGACCTTCTCCATGTTCGTAGGCAAAAGCAGTGCCTGAGTAAGTCCATAGGCGATATCCGGGGAAGCCGCTTTGTCTTTTATGTTGATCCTGCGACCCCCCTTCGATAGCACGGGAGTCCATGGGTCTGAATCCCCCTACATCTGCCACTTTTTTTCCTTTCACCTTCTCTCTCTCCTTCCCTTTCTCTCTCTCTTGCCCTGTCTCCTTTTCCACAGCGTCTCCCGCCTTTCTCAGCCTCTTCGGCGCTGGGGCTGCGATGGTCTCAATGGTGGCCGGCTCTGAGAGCTCGACGGCAAAGTCGGTTGCCTTTGGACGGTTGGGCTCCATGGACTTAGCAGTGGTAGCCACGGTGGCCTGCTTCTTGGGCCCTCCAAGGGTAAGAAGAGCAGAAAAATCAGCGGTAGGGGCTTTTCTCTTAGCCATCCCCTCAATGTGCGTGAGGTCTGAAGAAACAAGTGAAGAAGAAGAAGAAGAAATGAAAATTGTGTAACCTGGTGATGAGGGACCCGGCTCTTCAGTGATGAAGGAAGGCTGGGTTACGGTCACCTGCCTCTCTGCTCAGGTGATGGGCAAAACATTTGCTTCCAGAACCTCTATGGATACCGAAGCTGGTGTGGTTACCCGAACACCCTATGTATTCGGCCGGATGAAACTTCGGTAGGTCGGAATGTATTTCAATAGGATGTGGGCGGCTCGACCAAGTCTTCTCTGCTCGGGTAATCCTTCGTAAGCCCAAACCTTCCTCAAGTCTTCCAAATGTACGCCAAGAAGCGGTCCACGAGACGGATTGTTTGCAATAGCACCTGCACCGAACAAAGAAAGTATCAGAACTCAGTAAGTACATAAATAAACGAAGCACTAAATAGAGAATAACATCAAACAGGTGGTGGGGGGACCTATCAGGCCCAAGTCCGTCCTTCCGGGGGATTGTGAAGATATCTTGCTCTTCCCCATGGCTGAACTCAAAGTTTCCGTTATGTACAAGAAGTCATCATCGACATCCTTGCCATAGTTTAGTAGTTCGATGACTAACTTTTCGGCTGCCGTTTGGGCTTTGAGGTAGTAAGATCCAGACGAGTGTTTTACCATGTTGTAGTAATAAACGATATCCCATATACCAAGGTTGGTACCCAGAATACGGTTCAACTCTACAACTCCCATGACCACTCTAAAGACATTAGAGGAGACTTGCATGCAACTCACCCTGTAATGTCGAATTGCCCTCCGAAGAAAGGGTGAACTGGGAACCGAACTCCTCCTTCCACTATGGCTACTAGTGGAAGGGGAGCTTTTTCCAGTTCCCATCTCGGGAATCATCGGGATTAGCCAGAGTGATGCCAACATCATTTGGAACGTTGTATCGACGCCAAAATTACAGCATCGCCGTCGGCGTCGATACTAACTTTCGGAGTTTACCCATTTGGAAGAAAAGGAAAAAGAAAAAGATAGACGAAGAAGCTTATGTAAAAGCAAGCAAACTTGCCTCAAGGCAAAGAAAAGGCAGCAGAAAGTGAAATTTTACCTCGAAAAGTATTATAGAAACTTCAAATCACTGCCGAAACTGGCAAACTTTCGCCGGAATCTGGGTTCGTTCTCGCCAGAAATCGCAGAGAGGGAATTATGGGGGAGAGCTCGAAAACGGTAAAAAGAAGAAAATGGTGTCTGAAGGGGTTTTTATACCCATGAGATTTGAAAAGACATGCATTAAATACGCCATCTGCAAATATTATGGACGTTGTTCCCTGAAACGACGCGTGCCCTTTCAGAAACCCAATCAAAATATGCCACCTCAGCGACACAAGGCTCGAGGCCAGCCGTCATCAGTTATGAGAGGAACCCAAACGGTCTGGGCAGCCTAACCATCCCCGAAAGAACCGAAGAAAGCCTCCCGAATGAGGCTCTAGTATCCAGCACGCCTCCGAACAAGCATGACAGAATAGACACCATACAAAGGATTGCCAACCAAACAAAAATCGGAGCTCTAGCTCTTCACCGAGCAAACCAACCAAGCAAGAACCAGAGCTGAGGGGTAGTTAGGGAGGATAAAAGTTATAGGCCTAAAGCCCAGCCCAAATAAATGAGGACCAAATTTCCACTAAGGAGGCCAGCCCAAAACAGGTTGCTCTAGTATTCAAAGAAGCCCGGGCCACCATTTGTTCGGGCCATACAAGTTCGGCCCACCCCAGAGAGGGGCAGCCCAGACCAATGAAGCCCATGTCGGCCCTAGAAGGGAGGATAATTTAGTAAGATTCCAACCTTGATACGATTTGACCAAATCTACAGGATAGAAACAAATCAGGATCATATCAAGGATAGGAAACAATCTTCTGAAAATAAGAGGCAGAATCCCAAGAGGATTCAGCCTCCAAAGATATTGATCCCTATATAAAGGAAGGCGCTCTCAGCACACAGGTATGCAATTCTTAGCCCAGCTCCTGCTTAGAAACCTCTTAGAGAGACATCTAACTTGAGCGTCGGAGTGCCTCCCGGTTACACCCGGTCGGAAGGTGCTAACGGTGCTCTCTGCCTTGAAGGAGTTCGGCGACAGAGTAAGGAGCTTCCAGTGAGTTCGGCGGGAGGAACTTGGCCCATATTCTGTTTGGGGTCTTCGGTACTAGGTCAATCAACTGGGCCCTGGTTGTGCCGAACGAACCTCCAGTTTGTAACGCGCACAATATATATTAACTAATATTTGATTTTTGTAAGCTCCAAACCCCCAATCTAATTTTTCTAAATTTATCAATTAAATCTATTTTTAAAACTTTTGATTACCAAAAGAAGTTACCAAATCTTAATATTCATAATTTACAAAGATATTTTCTTAAAAGAGATTTTCTAAGAGATCTCCTTAGAAGAGATTTTTTAAAAGATTTTCTTAAAAACTATTTTTTAGGAGATTTTTTTAAAAGAAAATCAAATTTATGTAAGAATTTTTTTTAAAAAGATATTTAGTAAAAATAATTTTTTGGTATTTTAATGAAAATAATATTTATATCTATTTTTATAGATATTCAATAAAATAATATTTTTATCCCTGAGTCTTATGGGGGCTCCATAACTCCATTCTATTTTTTTTTAACAATTTGAATTAAAAAATATTTAATTGACTAACTCATTCAACTAATTATTTTTAAGTTTTAAATTATTTTTAAGAATTCTATTAGTAACCACAAGTCTAAATTTTTGGGATCTTCCTATCTTGTCTCCAAAATTGTGGGCAAATTTATTGCCTTAATTATTTATTTTTCTATTTACTTGGTATTATTATTTATTTTTCCTATTTTTTTGGTGTATTACTAATTTTAGAGAAAATCTATTATCATATCAGTAATTGAATATAAAATTATAATATAATTATATCTTGATATATATATATATATATATATATATATATATATATAAAATAAAATTTTAATAAAATTATAAACTTTTCATAAATTTTAATTAAAACACTGTTTATATGTAATATGCTCTTTATATATAATTATTTTTTACGCTAGGGTGCACTAATTACAGTGATAAGGTGCATAGACACGATCTATAAAGTATCGAATGATACCAAATTTTTTTGCTGAATGGAATAAGTTAAAAATATAAATATAATTATCAACGAGTAATAAAAAATTAGTTTTTTGTATAAGTTTTTTTTTAAAAAAAAAGTACACTTGAATTTTTTAGATATTTATAATGACGATTAATTTTAAGTTAATAATCTAAATTTATTATTGATTGGTGAATACACTTTGAGAAATATAATTTATATTCCAACATTAAGAACAAAATTTATTTTAAAATTTTCAAACTTGAAGAAATTATTCAAAATCATTGAATTCAAAATTTTTAAATAAGTAAAATTTTAGTGTTATTCTTACTCATAATTGTCATAAGTAAAAATAACATTTAAGTTGATATGCATTTTAGTTACAATTTTGAGCATCTTTATTTTTTTGACTTTATGTTATGTTAAATTCTGAACATCAAATTTTGTATTTAATTAATCACATTTTATAAAATAATTTTTTTATTTAAATATCACGAGATTTGAGATATAATTATGCAAAAAAATGGTGGAGGAGAAATGAAAATCAGCTTAAGAAAAATATATAGTTTATATATTTGTAAGAAAAAAATAAAAAGTTAAAAGAAATTAAAGTAATTTAGATATTGTGAGGGGTTTGAAAGTTTATTGGCAATAAAAAAATAAAAAGAAACTTTTAATATAAAAAATTTATAAGTAATAATTCTAATATAAGAATTCATAGCGTGCATGGTACGGATTAATTGCTAGTTTATAAAATTAAAATGCGTGTGAATTTAAAAAGCTCCCTTGTCAACCCAAATTAATAACTAGGGGTGCGCAAATAATTCGTTAATTCACTCTAACTCACCAATTTAATCCAATCCAATCTAACCCAACTTAACCCGTGCGGGTTGTGTGAGTGAGTGAATTGAGATGGGCTGGTTGAGAGTAAAAAATAAAGAGAGTAGATTGGTTACAAGTTTATATTTTTTCAACTTGTCATCTACCCAAACTGCTTATAGTATATATTAGTTGTAGGCTTCTTTTAGAATGAATAGATAAACAATAGCTGAAAGGATGAAATATGCAAAGTGATCAAAACCACAGAACGGAGAGAGACGAGGTTGGGTGAAGGAGAAGGCTAATTAATTCAGAATATCGATAGTATGAACAATATCTCTGGTTATGAAAATCTGATTGATCCGAAAGCATAAATGTCCCTCCTATTTATAACACTCAGAGGAGCTATGTTAGGATTTAGATAGGACTCTTTAATAGATCAAACCAGATCATGAGAGGCAATATCGAGAAATTAAGAGATTTTATCCGATAATCATCCAAATAGTGTTATATTCCAACTCAACTAGGGCGGCCGACGAGTGTCACGTGGGTACCCGACCCACTCGGGTCGAGTGATTCGGGGTCACTCAAGTGACTCGAGTGGGTAGGCCTCGTAGCTCGACAAATTCCTTTTCTTAGCCACCAAATCATGTCTCACAACGTCTCGTGCAGGATTGTACTGTCATTGTCTTCATTGTCTCTAGGACAGTCTTTTAATTCTCGGAGGAATCTACATTCATATAGTTTGTACTGTATTTTGGCTATTCAATCTGTGTTGAGCTACATAGTCGGTGCTATGTCATCATGATTAGGTAGTTAGAGCTACGTTACAGTCTGTGCTGTCTTCACGACCTGTGTCGTCGCAATAATACAATCTGTGCTGTCTTCATTGTCTGTGCCATGGCAATAATATAGTCTGTACTATCTTCATGGTCTGTGCCATGGCAAGTAGTCAGAGCTACTGTCGTAGTTAGGGCTACGCTTCATAGTCTGTGCTATGAAATATCTTCATTCGTAATCATGGCTATGCTTTATAGTATATGCTATGGAATGTCTTTATTTGTAGTTTGGGCTACACTTTATAGTTTGTGTTATAGAATGTCTTGTGTCTCTGCATGATGAGTAGTGATATTAGTTGGCTGAAGCAGCTTAGATCTCCAGTAATTCCAGTAGGTCAAGTCTGGAAATTCTTGTACCTTAAGTAACTTGGAATTGTATGTCCGATTTACTGATGGAATAAAATTGGCCCACTCGAGAAACTCGGGTTACTCGAGTAACCCGAGTGAGCGAGTTTTTTGGGCCTCTCGACTTGCTTCTGCTTTATTGATTGGTTCAAGTCAAGAAATCTATGATTCAAATACTTAACCCTCTTCATAATTCATATTCAAATCACCAATAGAATGAGTAGTTTGTGCCATCACCCGAGTACCTGAGTTAGAGTAGTCAATACCGGTTAAGTGGAAGAATACCCGAGCTACTGAAAAGGTGAGTAGCTTGGGTCATGAGTGACTCGAATTATGAGTAGAAATATTGCATCTGAGCTACTAGTGGGGCGAGTAGCTCAGGTCATGAGTGACTCGAGTTATGAGCAGAAGTATTGCATCCGAGCTACAAGAGGGGTGAGTAGCTCGGGTTATGAGTGACTCGGGTGGATGTATTGTTTAAATCATGTAGTTAAGGAGAAGAAACAATTCTTGTCGTCAAAATAGAGTTTTGTACTCAAATGACCAGAGATATCATGTAGGTTGAACAATTCGCTCAAGAAGGGGAGCCAAGTGGCTCGACTGCCAAGCGGGCCGACTGTACTAGAGCGGGTAAAATGTACCAAAGTGAATCAATCGTACTCGAGTGGCTCGATTGTACCCGAGTAGCTCGACTCTACACGAGTAGCTCGAGTATACCCGAGTAGGTTGACTATACACGAGTAGCTTAAATGTCGTACATATCTTGAAAAATTTCGTATTGACTTTATTTCATCCTTACTCTTAATATTAACTTACTCAAGCTATCTGCCATAGTGGGTTGGTCCATAATTATTTATGTATTTATTATTCAAAAAAAATTATATGTTGATAGGCGACGACCCACCTATATTAATTATCGCATTTCTATATACGGCGAATTTCAACCTCATATACATATTTATATTTATATTTATATTTTTTTTATAATTTATAAGAAATAAATTAAAATATTTATAATTTTAATTACTACTTTATATATTATGAATATTTTTTTAATAAGTATGTATTGTAAATATTATCATTAGAGATATTTAATTATATTATTACTATTATTATTGTTAAATTATTAATGATATTTGTAGTTAGTTTTTGTTTAACTAGTAACATATGATTTATTTTAAAAGAATTACAATAGGTTTTAAAAAATTAATTTTAAAAAATAATTTTTTAATTTTTTAAACTACTAAACCACCAAAACTACATGTTAAAATTGTCAAAAATATCACTCAACCCATTAATTTAAATAATTAATAAATTAAAAAAATAATCACATACCAAAAATAAATTAGTTAAGAACTTTTATTCCACCCGCCTCGATCCAAACCGCGCACGCCATTACTTGTAACAGGCCTTTGTTTACCTTTTGTACTCACATCACAATGGGTCCTCCAAAACTCTCATTGCCTCGTTTGGCTTCAATTTAAAATTGAGTTTTTAATATTTTTATTTAAAATTATAAAACTATTAGTTATCAAATTAAAGAAAAAATATTCACTATAATAATTTAAATCGTTCATCTCATAAGCTACCCAGAAAAGATCAATTGTCTAAAAATTAATATAATTGAATATTATTAAATATATGAACAAATAGCATTTTAGTCTACAAAATAAACAGTTTTTATTTAAAATAAACTATTTAAGTCTAAACTATTTATTTTAAAAATAGAATATATACATTTTTTAATATAGTTACTAATATTTTATTAATCTAAATATTTATAAGCTTATATGCTTAAAAATATAATACATTTTTTAAGATTTGACACAATCAAAATTTATAAATTTTTTAAAAAGAGTATTATCAATCCCGATCACAGGATGCGAATTATGTCAACAATTAATATCCACTATACAATTAACATCGTTATTCAACTCACCAGGATTATAGACCCGTAAAATATTGCACCCTTTAATGAATTAAAATAACGAGCATTAAATATACGTGTCTAATAATTGTTTCGATATTAAAAGTATAAGCACTTATAATGACCATGGTAAGTAAATTAATTTATAAAGTTAGTATAAAATTAATTCTCCAAATGCGGTACTGCTCAATACACACAAAATTTACTAGCACAATAAATCGAAACAATTGTCGAAAAAATTACCGTTTCCTATAATCAAGACAGATTTACTAAAATATTGTACTACAGTCATACTGATAATGTGTCCAATTCTATCTAAGACTGTAAACCAAAAACTTATATTCTACAATAACTGATAATCTAGTCTTTGTGTGTAAGCCGCACTCTAAAGATCAGATTAAATACTATGTAGAATAAAATATATCCATGTATATTATTAAATAAATAATGTAAACGTTTATATTTATTCATTAAGATTCTCATAAAATTAAAAAATAAATTTTATTAAGAGAAATTTAAAGATTAGTCCTTTTTTTGGAACTCAAAAGAGATTTAGTCTTACAACTTTTATTTTAAAAGATTTAGTTCCATCAGATTTGAAATAATTATATTATATCTAATATGCCCCTAATTAAGATTAGTCATCTTTTTGAAATGTTACGCACAGATTTGGTGAAAACTGAAATGGAAACTTAGGAAACTGATTTGGTAGAAATAGATTTTGCTTGAAATGAAAACTAATTTGGTGGAATATTTTATTTTAAACTATGGGGTTTTTAAATTCAAAAAGTTAATTTTTTACAATCTTTCAAATTAATTGCTCTGTGTATCCCACATGTTGGGCTCCCTCAAATCTGAATCTTCCCGTTTTGTTGCTGGAACGGGATTGTTCTGTCGATCTTTCGATTTCTTCTTCATTATTGTCTTTTTCATCATTTTGATCTTCTATGTCGCTGGATTTACCTTGACGATTCGACTTTTATTTCGACAAATCGTCTCTGTTTTTAGCTTTTCTGCAATACCTAAATCGAAAAAATCAGACCCATTTTTGCCAAATGAAATGGAATGATTTGAGTTTTATTTTTTGAGCAAAACGACGAAAAAACAGAGTCGTCCAGCGACAGGAACTTGAATGGCGAAATGGAGAGAGAAGAGAGAGAGAGAGAGAGAGAGAGATTTACTTTCGAAAATAGGATCGAGATTTTTGGAGGCAGACGTTGAAATTTTAGGAGGCACATGGGGTCGATTTTTTCGTCTGTTAATTGTATCAGGTGAGTGTTCTTATAAAAATCTCAGTCTTAGTTGTGATTTTCAAAAGTGATGAAATCCTAAAAGTATCACTTGAAAAGTGAGTAGTGATTTTGTGATAAATGTATCTATTATAAATTGTTTCAATGGGATGTTCTGGGCTGAATGTTTGGCTTGGAGTGATAAATGCATCGGTTGTAAGTTGTATCAGTTGGGTGTTCTTGCAAAAATCTCTGTCTCAGTAGTAGTTTTCACAAGTGATGAAATCCTAAAAGTATCACTTGGAAAGTGAGTAGTGACCTTTGTAATAAATGTATTTGTTGTAAATTGTAGCAGTTGGGAGTTCTAGGCTACATGTTTGACGTCAAGTGATAAATGTATCAATTGTAATTTGTACCAGTTGGGTGTTCGTGCAAAAATCTCCGCATTAGTTATGATTTTCTAGTATCCTGTCCTGTTTTGATTTTTTATTGAACAGAGAGAGAGAGAGAGAGAGGGTTACTTATTTTAAGGGATACGCTAGGTTTGAAATTTTTTTTGAAACATTTCAAATTAGGTGATATATATATATGAGGGAGAGAGAGAGATGTTACTTTATTTAATGGATATTCAAAAATAGAATATTGAGGGCATTTTCGTCAGTTAGTTATTAAATAAGATTAAATCTGTGAAAAAAAAAATTATAGGACTAAAACTCTGTTATCAGTTGATAATAGGACTTTTACTTAAATTTCTCTTTTATTAATAGATAAAATTAAATACCAAAAATTCAAAAACTAGTTTTAGTATACATCCCTGATAACTTTTAATTCCGTGTCAAAAAATAATCGACCATAACCTTTTAATTTCGTGTAAGGTTCGAGTTTGTTAACATGCCGTGTTAGAAATCTTATCCCTATAAATAATTTGTATGTTCCTATATTTGAATTCATGAATGTAAAGACACTTTTGGAATAATTGCTTATTTATTTATTTTATTTTATTTTAATAAATTTTTTTATTATTTAGTCAAACTATTATATTTTTCGATTTCTATCATCAAGACAAACCGAAAAACTAAAAAGAATTTATGACAATATAACAAAAGCTTAAAAAGGACAAACATGAGCAAATAAACTAAATTTGATGTTACTTATTTTTATTTTTAATGAACTTTTTCATCTTTTAATCAAAATTTTATACTTTTTTGGTTAAATTATTTTAGATAAAAGATGAAAAAAAATTCAAAATAATTAAATAACATTTACTAAATTTAACCCAAACAGGGTCTAAGCTTTGATGTGATCGCTTAGTGCTAAAGGAATAAAATATTTATTATATTTTGTAATGGCGAGAACAAGCCGCCCACGAAAACATCATGTTTCGTGATATCCAAGTAACTTCAGAAGAAAAGAAAGTGACGCCCCACAAGTAATATTTTTATCTTTGGTCGGTTGGGATAATTATTTATTTATTTATTTTATTTTATTTATTTTTATTTTTTGTAATTTTTTTATATTTAGATTAAAATATTATACTTTTTGACGTTTTGATGGTGTTTGGCATATTGCTAAAATTATTAACTTATAAATTATAACTTGTAGCATAAATTGTGAATGTTTGGTTAAGACCGTAATTGTAACTAAAATAAAAGAAAAAAAAATTATAAATTATAATAAAAGTTATGAGAGTTTAAAAAAACTTATAACTTATAACTAAAATTAGTAATAAAAAATTAAAAGTTGCTAACAGTAATTTTGTCATGAATTTTTTTTTTTTTTGACAAATCAAAAAAACTTAATTTTCTTTTGACTAAAATATAAATAAAATAAAATAAAAAACAAAAAAAAGCAAATAACCTAAATTATATATTGCGAATTTTCATCTTTAGTAAAATAATTTTATTTTTTAATATGTTTCTATTTCTCTCAAGGATAATTATTTATTTTTTTATTTTTAGTGATTTTTCTATATTTAGATAAAAATATTATATTCTTTGACTCATCATCAAGAGGAATCAATAGAAAATTAAATTTTTTTAACTAAAATATAAAAAATAAAAAAGACAAAAATAAGTTAATAAACTAAATTACATATTGTGTATTCTCTTCTTCAGTTAACGAAATTTTGTTTTAAATCTTTTTTCAATTTCTCCCATCAAAACAATGCGTAAACATAAAAAATTCTAATAAAAATATCAAAAAAGACAAAAATAAAAATAAAAATAAGCAAAATTATCAGAGTTTAGCTCAAATGGGGCTTTTTTCTAAGGTCCTGTTTAAAAATGTTTAAAAAGTGTATTTTTTGAAATTTCTTGTTTTTTATTAAAAAAATAAAGATAAAAAATTATTTTAGTTAATGTGAGTTTTTGATTTTTACAATTGTTTTCATGGCTTTTTACTTGTTTTTGTTCAAGTGTTTAATATGGTCTCGTTTGCTAATTGACTTTAAGTTAGGCATTTTATATTATTGTTTAAAGTCAAAAAGTGATTTTTAGGTCATGTTTTCTAACTTTAATTTTTTGTCTTTTTGCTTATTGGCTTTTAACCTTTTAGCCCTTTTATACTTTTTTATATAAAATAATTTATATATTTTTGAGAAATATCATTATTTTTATTATACATATTCGTTTTTTATAAAATTATATTTCTAAAATTTACTCATCGAAATTTATCAAACAAAATCTATATTAATACAAATTATGGCCAAATAAATTTTAAAAAATTATAATAACTTTTTTATAATTTAAAGCTTTTTACCTTTTTATTTGTTTTTGCTTAAATTGACTCTAAGTACTAAAAATAATTGACTTACTGTCTTTTAGCTTAAAGTCACCTATTCAATTCACGAAACAAAAATTTTGCTTATTTAACTTAAAATGAATGAAAAACTTAACTTAAAGTTAAGTTACCAAACGAGGCCTATGTCTCCACTTTTTAGTTTAGGCTTGTTTTGATTTTGATTTTATTTTATTTTTTACTTTTTGAAAAAGTGTTGACTTTTTTTTATTCGGTACATAATTTTTTAATGATTTTTAGATTCGTTTGAGATAT
>JAULJZ010048244.1:0-14162 GCA_032270985.1 Heliamphora pulchella
CAACTTCTAACAAGGTAATCAAGACTCAAACACTTCTAATTTTATACATATCAAATACCTCTTTCATTATTTTCAAATACAAATCTAATATTAAGAACTGAAAACTCAAAAATAAAAGCGTCATGGTTGATTTTTGGGACTGTTGGGTTTGAATGTTTTGCTTGTGAGTTGGTATAAGTTTTACCAAAGGTTCCATAACTTTTATAAGCTCTGAAATATTGATATATTGAAGTTCAACACATGTATACAAAGAAGATGGGTCAAAAACTTTCACTCATGACACTAAGAGTCTAGAACCAAGATAGGCTTGAGTTTTAAGCTTTTTTACTTTTCTGCCCAGATTTTTGGAAGACCATAACTCAATGCAAAAAAATGTTATTAGCGTGTTCTTTATGTCCAAACCTAGATTGTTGTGTTATCTTTCATCCAAAATTAGTTTGAACTCATTTGAGTGAGTAGAACTCCAAATATTGTAATTCTACCAAAGTGTGTTAGTTTCAGACCAGTCAACAATGCAGACCTGAAAATCTTAGTTTAAAATGAGATCCGAGCTTTGGTCAAAATATAAAGGTTATAGATAACATATATATCTAGCTACCCCTTAAAAATGAGCCCAATCCATTGAGGTGTGATGGGTCAAAACCCCTCTGAGGTCTTTGTTGAGATTCAGCCTTTTAAAGAAGCTTTTGTCACATATTTTTGTATAGCCCAAAACCCCTGTTTTTAATGATCTAATCCAAACTTGGTCTGCATGAATATTTTAGGTAACATATTGAACTACTTTTTATCCAACAATCAGACCTAGATATCTCGGGAAAGTCTCTCAAACCCTTTTCAAACTCTCTATTCAAAACAGGTTTTGCTTGGGGTTTGGTGGCTGACAGAATCTATTTTACAAAATGGCTTATATCTTTAACTTGTTTCAACCAACTACCCCTAGAACCCTTCATAAGAATTGTAGGGGACATGGTAGAATAGAACATATCCAAAAATGGGCTCTTTTGGACTTGATTTGATGTCCTAAAATCGATACCAACAGAGACGTATTTTTGATAAAATTCTGAAGAAAGTGCTGAACTGTTTTTGCTTAGAATGCTTTATTCATCCTTTTGTCTTAGGTTTTGATTTTAGTGTTAAACATAAAAGTTGTAGAAAATATTTCAATCTAAATCGTCACCAAAAATCATAATCCAACTCCAAGTCTAAGTATCTCAAGATGCTGCGGTACTTTAAAATTTAATGATTGGAAGAGAATAATAAAAGGTTAAGTTAAATCCTTAAACAAGTGAAGGATTGGGCAAGTGCGTAGTACCCCCTAAACCTAAAAAAAAGTAACCATGGTCCCAAAAATCAAGAAAATATTCAACGGTTAGAATCGTTTTTGTTTCACATGCTAAAGGGGGAGGATTCCGTGTTAACGGTCGAGTCGTATTTTGCTTGTTAAGTTCGGAGGTTGTAGAACCCAGGGGCTCTGCTTAACTCGCCGAAGGAGGCTCGGTTCATACGCATATAATACAAGGTGAGAGTGCTTAGCCATTATCTTGAACAAGAAATTATGTAAATGATGCATGAAAATGCTTTGAAGCGCATGTTTTGAATTATGACAAGTTAAACGATCACATGAACCTGTTGTTTTAAAAAATCATGATGTTTTTAATTCAAATGTGCTATCCATGATATTTTGAGATAGCGTAATGTTATTATAAAAGTATAGTTAATATTGTGTGGTTGTTCCAAAGTGCCAAGTTATACGGGTTTTCAGCCTTTTATATCCCGTTATGAGGGAGGTTACCCAACTATGGGTTTTTCATTTGTCCCTATAGGGGAGGTTTCCCGTTAAGTAGGGGTTTTTGCCTTTAAGGCTTTTGGGCTGAGTCCCAGGTTTTTAGCACATACCACTCGTGCTTGGTAGAGAGTGGTTCTCATTTCATCACGCTGCTATCCGTGCATTGCGAATTGAGATTACAATACCGTCAAAATTCCCGGTCGTGAGGTTGATGACTGCTTGGACACTGTTGGGGTTTGGGTCTAGTTTTGAGAAAGTGGTTATTTTATTTTAATTTTGTGGTAGTTGAGCCAGAAACATATTTCTGTTTTCAATACTGAGAAGGTTCTGCATAATCTGTGATATTTTTATATTCAAGCAAATGCTTCAATTTCTATGCTTTCATAGAAAATGTGATGAATTATTTTTAGAAAGAGTTTTCAGTTATTCTTATCTAAGTAACTGTCTTTTCTGTTCATGATAATGCTAAGTGCACTCTCCTGTAACCTTTATGGTTGCAGATACCAGGAACAATTAGGAGTTTGTCCACCACAAGCGTCGTCAAGTAGTTTTGGATCTGGTATTAGGAATCGTTTTGGTCCAGTTCTTTTTCGTTTAGTTTTTAGTTTTGGCAAAACTTCGTGTATAAGATCTGAATGTTTTTGATGTTTTAAAAGTAATGTATGCCCTTGGGATGGCGAATCCCTAGTGACTCATGTATACCCCTTTTGACATTAAGGTGTTATGGTTTCTTAGAAATTCTTGTTTGGTCTCTTAATATCTTTATCTCTTATCTTTCTCTTTGGCCGTCGGTTTGTGGCGGGATCACATCCCTTTGTACAGGTTTGGTGCCTTGTGGGAGCGGGGTGTTATAGATTCGACTTCTTCCAAGTCTACGTCCACTCCTAAAGACTCCCATTGAGAATAACCACTAGGATCGAATGCTTTACAGGCGCATTTAAAAGCCTTTTACAGCCTCAAGAAGATCCTACAAAATAATTCCTATGTTTTTAATCTCTCTTGAGCTCTTCTTTAAAGAGTATCACTCACTCTCTTAAAGGATCAAGTGTGACTCACCCTCTATTACAATAAATGTATGAAAATCAAAGATTCACTCACTCACTCTCTTTACAAATATTGAAAATAAATGAACAAAAAGAAAGAGAGAGATAGAGAGAGAGATCGGCTGGAGGAGTTTAATGAGTAGTAAATGATTTCTTGAAGATTTAAGCTTTTGATTCAAGCAATTGAATAGTGTCCAGATCTTCTATACTTCGAAAATTAACTCCTTATATAGCCATATGAAGTAAAATGACCGTTGATGGATAGGTGGAGGTAATAAATACTCTGAAATCTAACCATTGGAACTAGCGCGAGATTTGAAATCCGTCGCAGGTGTTGACACAAAATATCTAGGGCTTGGTTCTTCAAGTAGTTGAGTCGACTCAGTTCTTCGTTGGTGTCGACCCAATTTCTTCATTTTCTTCACCCACACAGTGTTGTTGACTCATGAACGTTTGGTGTCGACCCAATTCATTTCTTCAATTTTTTAGGTGAGACTTTGGTATCGACTCAAAATCGTTTGGTGTTGACTTAGAAAGTTACAGTCAGTCTTGGGACTTTTAGAGTCAACTCATTTTTGCTTGGTGTCGACTCAAAACTTTCAAACAATATCGGTTGTTTTAGTGTCGATTCAACTTCGTTTGGTGGCAACCCAAAACTCTTCTTTTCGACGTGCACATTTGTGTCGACTCAAAAACCTTTGGTGTCAACCCTTTTGGACTTGGAATCGGAGTCGACCCATTTATCTGTGGTGTCGACTCATTTTGTTTTCTAGAGGGTGTTTTGGTTACGACTCATGTGAATTTGGTGTTAACCTAAAAATCTGAAGTCTGGAACCCGAAAGATCATTTAGTATCGACTCAAAACACATTGGTATCGACTCAAAATGAATCCAGTTCCAATACTGAAAGTGTCGACACAAAACCATTTGGTGTCGACTCATCTGAATTCCTAAAACATCTTAAACAAAGATATTAGGGAGTCGACTCAATTTCTCAATGGTGTCAACACACTTGAGAGTTTCAAGTGTACTTTGCCGTAAGGTGTCGACTGAAATATCAATTTGTGTCGACTCAAAACATTCTTATTCAGAACACTGAGTGTCAACCCATTTGATGCAAAGAGTCAACACAAATGGTATAAGGTGTCGACTCATTAGACATGTAGTGTCAACACTTACCTTTATGGAAACACTTAAATATAATCTTTTTAAATCAATTTAATTGAGAAAAAGAATTATGAAAATTATTAAAATCTAAATAAAAAGCCCTTAGGCTAACAAATATCTTTTCTTTTTTGGGGTAATGAACAAATATCTTTTGAGAAATGTATATTTTGTAAATGTGATTCATTCGATACAATGTTGTGGGTATTCGTTTTGTAAGACCTTAAAGCCACGCACTCATATCTTGCATGCATGAAAGGACGGTGTTATCATTTCACGGGATGTATGACGAACGGATGATGGTTTCTTACGGTTTAGGAAGGTTTTAAGATGTTTTCTCTACTATTTTTACTCTTGTACTTATCGAATGGGTAGCATAAAAACTTATCTTTTCAAGCACTTGGAAGTAGAAGGTCAAGTTTTTTGGAACAAAAGTGAAGAAGCTGTCTAAGGCTGGACCGCTCGACGAACCGCTCAAGCGGTCTATCGAGCGGTCTCATGCACCTCTCAGTTTCTCAGTCTGCAGGCAAAAATGTTGCAACCACTGAGAGACCGCTCGAGTGATCTTTTAACCGATTGAGCGGTCTGGCTGGTTGGGCAATTTTTGTGCCTTTTTATTTTGAGGCCTATTTTTCGAAGGGGTGTTTCTTTAAGATTTTAATACTTTCTTTTGTATTCTTTACACTTTGAATCATGGATTACTTTGATAAAACATTTCTATTTTTGGAAACTTTTTCATGTGGATCTTTGGGCTTTCCTTGGTTGCGAAGTCGGGGCGTTACATTTAGATTATTGCAATTTGAAAGTTGAGAAAATTTCACTGTATAATCAAATACCGATTTGGAACCCTGCGAGAAATTTTGGTATAACTCAAATAGATGTTACTCATAATCTGGTGAAAGAAATCTATCTATAAGAAGCTACTTCATTCTACGCCAAGTTCTAATAGGTGTCTTCCTGTGTCGTTATTTATTCATCTTCAGTTGATCTCACCATACGCAGCACCACTTTTCAACTTGTATGCGACAAGCCTCACCATCTTTGACTCGGGAACTTCCATCATTCCAAAGAACCATTAAATTTTCAAGAGCGAGTCAAGAAAATCCTCGATATATAAATTCCCATTAAACTGAGGAATATCTACTTTCAGTTGATAATCATCGGCCCATTGTTGTTGCCTCCTTGATTGATGATCTTCATACTCCTCTTCAACATCAGGTCCTGATTGCTTATATCAGAAGGGTAACGAGTAGGATGTCGCCCAACATTTTGGAGCACAGGTTGGCCTCGGGCAAATCCCTCAATGCGCACACGATCTCGGTTAACAGGTCATCCTTGGAAAAATCGCTCAACGCGATACCGATCAACAACTGGTGGCTTGTTGTTGTCGTTGAGTCGCAACCCAACAGCCAATTCTTGAATCTCATTCAACTGTTGTTGTTATCTCTGAAACGCTTCCCACAAGGCATCGACCCCACGATCACCATCAATAGGGTTTGTGCGATTTGCTTCATTTTGTGCCATTAAGTTAGGCGAATCCTTACTCTGATATCACTTGACGCAGCGAAATATCCCAAAAGCTATATAGCATTCTAGGAAACGAGATAAACACTCGAATTCACGAGCAAGAGCCTTAAATCCACAAGGATGAGAAATTTTTTTTGAGTATTATTAATAAATTGAATGATGAACCTTTAGGCTTACATCCTTATTATATTAATAGACAGTTTTTAATTCTGGTAGGAGAATAAATTATAATTAAAAAAATAGCAATTTAGGCTATTCTTTCCCACTAAGTCTAACAATTAAAGAAACTAAAAATTTAGCAGCATAACTAGGAGAAGATTAACGTGCCAAAACAAGTGGCACAAAAATGAAAAATTCTAAAAGGAAATAATTAGGAAATTCTAAAAACAAAACCTAATCAATTTCTTGATTTCTTCTTTAACTTTTGTCGGTTCAATTGTTTTAGAAATATCTCGGCCACTTGTTTTATATAAAAAAAAAACATTTAGTCAAAATATTTAAAAAGTTTTAATGAGACAAAAATAAAATTTACCCAAATAAAACCATAATTTATAGTTAAAAAATTCAAATACACCAAACACCTTCGGTATAATCCTTGGGTACAAGTATCCATGACATTCAAGCTATTTGGAAAAAGGCAGAGCCTTTTGCGCCATTCATTGACATTAGAACTTGGGCCCAGCCTAAGTCCAAAATTTTTGTTAATATATTTAGCTTGTATTTGGACTAGTTTTTTATGTAATTTTTTTTAGTGAATTTTTTTAACATTAATTCAACTGAGTATACTTTTTGGCTTTTTGACTTTTTTTTTCTAGTTTATTTTTATTTTTAATAATTTTTTTTTAAAATTAGCTTTAATGAGCTTTTTAGAATTTTCTCATCATAAGGAACCAAAAAAGTAAAAAATTTAAATCAAAATATAAAAAAAAATTATAAAAGGCGAAAAAAGCTTCGAAAACAAAAGCTAAAAGCTTTTTAATCCAAACATAGTCTCAGTATTCCGATTAATATAGCTGCGAACTGAGTTGTTTAAAATTATCACAATATATTTTCTATTTATGTTTTTAAAATCTCCATCATTTCCAAATTTCATCCAAATATTTTTTTCTGTTAATCTTTTATTATAATTTATTATTATTTTTTATAATCCCCATGCATGGTTGGGGTCACCGTTAATATATATATATATATATATAGGTTTGCGTGATCTGTATTATTGTGTTAGGTCAATAACATTTGAAAGTAATTATATATCTTCGAATGTTATGAAACAAATAAAATATGTTGGTCCTATAATCTCCACAAATGGTTATTCTATTGACAATACTACATATGTATCAAATAGTAGTTAGCGTTAGTAGTACATGTCATAATGCAAAACATAATGTATATTTGAATAGTCTACAAATATAGCAAATATACACTTGTACATTAATTAATAAAAGATATGAATATTTTTCCGACTAAAGAATCTTTAGCGGAAATCTCATGACAAAAGCAATAATATTATTATTCTCTTTTGATACATGAATTGTGAATGTGTTGGGACAGCTATATGGTGATGCAATAAAATTAGGAGTTTTAAATAGGGGTTTCATTTGTAAGATTTGTAAAAGTATTAGTACCATCCTAATTTGTTTTAGAAAAAAATAAGTCCTATTTTATTTTGTTATACTTAAAATACTACTAGCAACATTCAACATCAAAACTCCCTAGTCCCCGCCGCCAATCTACCACTTCTTCTCCAGTGCTTGCGACAGTGTCCTCCTTCTCCGACGATCTCCGGCGCCAACATCATTCATCTTCTTCAATGATAACCTCCTTCTTCTTCTTCTTCTTCGGCGATCTCTTCCTTCTGCTTTGGCGCCAGCGACGATGTCCTTCTTTTTCAGCGATCTCGGCACTGACCTCCTTTTTCTTAGCATCGATCTCATGCTTCTCCAGCACTAACCTCCTCCTTCTCCGACGAGTTCTCAGAAATTAATAGAAAAATTTTTCAGTATAAAAATATAACTATGAAATTTTTTGTCACGTCCCAACCTCCGGGTCACGTGAAACACCCACAAACAACCAACATAAAACCCGACCCAAGAATATACTCTCAATTTAAACCATACATGTATTGTATATAAACGCCAAACGGCTTACATAACACGGCTCCAACGTCGAAAAACATGATACAACATACATGTAACAGAAAGAACAAAAAAGGAAGACTAAAACTCTTCTGCCCCTCCAGCAGTCCCAGATCAACCTGCATGACCGGTACTTGAAGAAAATTAAAATTTCACACCGTGAGCCAAAACTCAGTAAATACTAGACAGATCATGCAATATAAACAAAACATGCTCGGTAAACGATATGCAGTTGTCGACTCACAAGAGCTATAAAAATAGTTTTATATCTAAACTTATGCGAGTTCCAGAAGAAAACAGTTGAAAAACGGTTTTATACGAGGACTTCCAAGAGCCTCAAGAAAACAGTTTTGAAAACGGATTTGTATCACGACTCATCAGTGTCTAGAAAATAATTTGATACATATAGTACAACGCCTCGCCAGCGAAGATAGACTCCTACGAGCCACGACTCCGACAAGCCCCACATGCAACACAGATCAATACAACCGACTCTCACAAGCCACAACAACAGATATAACACATTCCATGAGATGCTAGGAAAATGATGTACAGTTTTAGACTCTCTTTCAAGTCTTAAAAATATTTCACAAGCAACGGAAAAACGAGGATAGTAACCATTTTTGACTCACCAGAGCCCTGAAAATGATTGTTTATGTTATGACTCTCTCAGGTCATAAACACAGTTTTAAAAATTGGTTTATTCGTATCGATATGCATTACATGCAATTCATGAATCTTCTCGGACTTTCACCGAAGGATCGTATCCCACCATATACATGTTCTCGGACTTTCAACGAAGGATCGTGTCCCACCGTATACATGTTCTCGGACTTTCACCGAAGGATCATATCCCACCATATGCATTTCACGGACTTTCACCACAGGACCTCAGCCCCTCCATATGCAGATATAAAACCAGAGTTTTAACCAGTGCAACACATGCACACATATAATTAGAGTTCAGATATATCGTGATTCTATAAGATCACGTATGACCACTTAGGACCTCCTACTTGTCCAACAACATATGAAAATAAAACTAAACAGTTCTATACGCATAGAAGCACGTATATCCACGACGTTTCACATACAACGCCCAAACCACGTAAACCATCCACATATTTCGTACATAAATAAACTAGAGTTATAAATGCATATAACCATGTATAACAATACATCATGACGCCACCCGCCACCTAACCCTTCACGACATCACATGCCACACACACCCATCATCCACTCACCCAATAACCCGTCCACACACCGGGACAACCAACGATACAGAAAATCAAAACCTAACCCGAAGACCAACATCGCCCAAGCGATCCCCGACCGACATAACACACTGCCACAACCCCGCTCGAGCGCACAACCACCGCTCGAGCGGTCACCCAACGACCCAACTCTCGGCCACTAGCCCGCTTGAGCGCACAACCACTGCTCGAGCGGTCAACGCTGGGAGAAAACCCAAACCAAGAAACAAAGCCAAACCCCCGCATCTTACCATACACGTCATACACCCAACACAGATCCACGACGCCCACACACGCCCAACACAAACTCACGATGCCCACACGCGTCCAACAAAAATAACAAACTTACAGGACACGGCCTAACCAAAGGCCAACACATACCTCCCACAAAACGGTTCTCACCAAAACCCCATCTTTAAAACAAATAACAGACCCCCACACGTCTCGCACCAAACGATGCTCCAACCACCACGCACTCAACCGTGCACCAACACTCCGCATGAAATGACCAACACCCTTTCCGTGACTTCAATTGACTGGACCCCATAATTCAATCAACTAAAAATCACTAGAGGAGAGCAGTCGATCAAGCCCCATAACCCAATCGACCAAGAGGCCACCACATGACCATCAAACCACCAAGACACCCCAAGAAACAAGAAACTTGATAAAAAAAAGGGCCAACAAGGACGAAAACAAGCTTTTCCCAAACATTCGGCCAAAAATAGGTAAAAAACGGTTAAGAAATTTTAACACACCCTCACTCTTTTGATCATAACTTTTTCTACAAAAAGAATTTTAATGTGAGTGAGGTGCCATTGAAAATAAGACTTTCGGGGCTTCAATTTGAATACAAGAACTACCCAATTTCGAGTCCGAATGAGGGAGATAACATCAAAACAAAACGACCCTACGTAGCTAGTCCGCTCGAGCGGACATCGGGCGCTCGAGCGAGCTACCACCCGAGAACAACCCAGAAATTTCCTGTTTTCTGTTCTAAGGAGCAAAACCCAACCTCTTCACCATTATACTTCAAATCTACATTTCCACATCCAAATCAAAGCCTTCAAGCTCCCTTTCGACACCTTCGGACATACGCAAACTCGAAACTAACGCAAAACCTCGAAGGGAACACCTAAAACATGATTCCATCCAACCGAAATCAACAGAAAACCCCTTTTTAAACCAAAACCCGATTTCTCGAAACAAAAGTCGATTTGTCATGCATTTTTAATCGGTAAAAATATACACAATTATACGTAGCACCCTTATAAGACATGAGAGTCTAGGATCCTACCTCATTGAGTCAAAAACTCGGCATCTCGATCCACGTGCAAAAATAAACTTCGTCGAAATGAAATTTTGTCTGGATGGATGTGTAGACCTCTATGCCGATACCAAGGATCTGCTTTTGAATCGTCGAAAACCGAGCCCTAAGCCCCCCGAAAGCTAGAGAGAAGGCAGAGAGAAAACTTGTAAAGAGATAGAAGAGAGAGAGAGGAGAAGATATTTTGAAATAAATATCTAAAGGAAGATATTTATAGGCTCGTCAAATTATTTTTTTTGAAACCCGCACCACAACGGCCAACGGCCCCTGAAACCAACCCCACTTACATATCTAAACCCGATCATGTATCAAAACGCATATAAACATGCAAAATCGAAAATGCCTAAACGCGTGTCGAAAAACGCCGAAAAAAGAAAACGGGTTAAGGTCTCACATTTTTTGTATTAAGAAATTTTGTAATGCCTCGACTCCGTAACTAAGGAAAATCCATGGATCCACAAGGGAAAGCCATAAGAGAAACGTTTTACCAAAAGAAACCATGATTTGAAATAAAAAGTTACTCAAGGAAGTTTGAAAATTTTAAGTAAACACCCCTTTGGAAAAGCAGTTTTAAAACCAAAAGGACATAAAAATCACCTAACAAGCCAGACCGCTCAATCAGTCAAAACTGCTCGATCGGTCAAAAAATCGCATGGGCCGTTTCTCTGCAGTTGCAGCATTTTTGCCAAAAAATAGAGAAACCAAGAGGTTTACATATCCGCTCGATAAACCGCTTGAGCGGTCCATTGTGCGGTCCAGCTCTGGACAATATTCTTGACTTTAATCTCAAAATAAAAAGAAAAGTCACTTCTCACATCAAACAATAGTAAAAGTAACTTTTCATGCTATCCATACAAAAGATTTAAGAATAAGAGAACATACAAAACATCCTAAAACACTTCCCAAATCATAAGAAATCGACGTCTACTCGCTGAAAGACATACAAACCAACCCCAAACATCCTCTTATGCATACAAAGAATGTACTCTCGGCCTTAAGGTCTTACAAAATAAATACCCACAATATTATATCGAATGAAGTACATTTACAAGATATACAATTCTCAAAAGATATCCCTATATAAGTGTAATTCATTTCCCACAAGCTTCCAAAAATGGTCCTTGAGATCAAGCTTCTCACTCGACCACTTTCTTTCTGCTATCACCTTAAATAATGTTAAACAGCATGAGTCGAAACTCGTAGGAAAAAAGACTAACAATGAACATATACTTGACATGTAAAGGTGGCTATGCGGAGTGCGACATATACGTTTATCTAAAACCAAACCAGTTATCCCAAATCAAATTTTCCAACATATAACCGAGTTCTCAAACAAAGGTTTTAATCATACCAACAGTTTTAACCCATAATCCCATCATTTCCCGATCAACCCCAAGTCTTCCAATATTCCATTAGTTAACCATTCTATCTAATTAAAGTTCATCATCCCATTTTATTTTTCCTAAGGGCATAATCCTCCACAACACACACACGCACACATTATCAACATTTTCTCATATTCTACCAACTCCTGGTTTAAAACATAAGAACCGACGTTGAACGAGCATATAAACCCACGCCACGTTACTACTAACCAAGCCACGTGAGGCCCATGAAGTAACGGTACGTTCTATATCCTGCCACGACTAATGTCCTTTTTCGATTGCTAACCGGCGGGCAAAGAACTCAATCTATGTAGTTTTTCGGTCTTTCACCGTAGAGTAACTCATGCCCAAACTTAAACGATCCTTAGATCCCAAAGTCGGTCCATTTAAATTATCAAATCACATTACACACAACCAAGTCCAACCTAAAATAGTTTCTCTCGCCAAACTCATATCACTACGGTTTGGACCCCAACCACCACATGTGTTCTTCCAATTTTACACTAAAACCCCCGATTTTTAACACCCAACATTGTCATGTGCCACATAAACTCATAGAATGTATATGTAATAGGTTATTACAACCCCAAATTTAATCAATAACCACATCTATTTCAAATCAAATTGTAGTTCCAAAACCCCCAAATTTTCATAGTTTTACCTCAATTCCAAACCCTAGCCCACCATTTTTCAAATCAAATTGTATTCAACAACAATATAAAGATAGAATCATGTTAAATCATCCATAGATCTAAGATTTAACCTTTATTAACCTCAAACCCTAACCTAGATCTTAGAAAATACCATTTTCATGCTTTTGTGTTCATAAAATCCAAAATACAATACATGTCATGTAGATATTCAAGGAGAGTTATAGATCCTACCTTTAGGGATATTAGATCCACACGAAAAAGGCCTAAACAAGTTCCAACTGCGAAAATTTCCAACCGAGGGGCGAGAATGAAGCCTCCAACGTCTAGCTCGAGCCTCCAACAGGTAAACAACTGAGATAGATGCAAGAGATATCACTAAGAGAAGCCAAGAACACACCAATAATCCTCCAAACCCAAACCCTAGCTCTTACACTAGCTCTAGAGACAGAGAGGTATGAGACAAATGAAGTCCACACCCTCCAATCCCGTGCTTTAAAAACTTCTCTAGTACAGACCGATCGAGTGGTCACTTTGCTAAAAGAGCATCAAAGAGAGAAATCGCCTTTAGTTTTTCCCAATTTTACTCTAACGTCTCCAGGCTCGTTCAACCAACCCACAACAATTATTTTCATGCATAATCAATCATATAATTATTATCAACAATCACAATCATAATCAAATTTTGAATTTTTTTCCATAATTAATCGTTGATCCACAAGGCTTAACGAAAAGTTTCAAATAAAAAGGGATTAGGTCCCTACAAATTTTCTTGTACTTAGAAATTTCTCAGTTAAATTTCTAAAAACCAAAAGAAGAATAAGAAGGCTAAGAAATTTTTCAAAGCAAAATTCAAATCGAATACTCAATGTTTCATCATTAAAGCTTTAACTTCTCAATGGAGGCAAAAAAAATTCAACCAAAACTTCTCACCGAATCAAAGTTTTTCCTAGAAAAAAAAATCCAAAATAGAATCAATGCCTCCTAAATCTCAGTTGAGCCAACATACGGTAGAAGAAAAGATGCGGCGATTGTTGGAACGCGGAAGAAAAAATTTAGAACCGGCCCCGTGACCGTAAAAAACGGCGCTTGTGTTTTTCATGTAAAACCATATCCATGAACAGATATATTAAGATTAAATATACCTTTAAGAAATTTGAACAAGTTTCTTTGATGCAGAACAACGATCCGAGACGACCCAATGATCTTCTCACGTATATCCCGACGCACACGACGATTCCGGCGAGCACCGATCCGAATCTTCGTGTTTTTTTTCTTCTTGGTTTCTATCTCACACCTTTCTCTCAAAACAAAAGGAATACACCATAAGAGAGAGAGGGGGGCGTCGGCTAGGGCTTGGGATTGAGGATATCTCTTTGGCTCCTTGTGATATGTATTAATATATCACTTGAGATTTCTATGAAAACTATATATCCCATTCCTAAAACCAAGGAGGAGATATATATTTTTCATAAAACGTCCTTATACCCCTATTAGGGCCGGCAACCTAAGGAGTGATCCCTAGGTGTGCCAAATTCTAATACCGCCCTCCATTATTTAATTTAATCTCCGAATGTTTCCGATGGCAAAATCGACATTAAAATTAAATTAAATAATTACCGAAACTGATAAGAAAATATCCATGCGTATAATGGGCTGCGTGAGGGATCACGAGAAAGTATAAGACTCGGGTTAACCGTATGAGAAAACCGAATATCCCTAACTCTGTCCCCGAGTTAGATCATTTCTCGCACGAATCAGAACTTATTCCACTAAAGGTCCTAACTGAACTCCTGACCCTAACTCAAATTACGTCTTGAGTTTTCAATTATCAAATGCACTGAATTCTCCCCACGTTTAAGATATGGATTCCCGATAAATAAATTAGGT
>JAULJZ010048255.1:0-14162 GCA_032270985.1 Heliamphora pulchella
CAGAATGGTGTAGCAGAAAGAAGAAATAGGACTCTTATGGAGATGGTAAGGTCAATGATGAGTTATTCAGGTTTACCAGATTCATTCTGGAGACTCGTTTTAGAAGCAACAGCTTACATTCTGAACTTGGTACCTTCTAAATCAGTACCTTTTACTCCCACAAAATTGTGGATCGGGCGTAAACCTAGTCTGAAATACATTTGTATTTGCGGGTGTCCAGCAGATGTGCTAAAAGGGAACACGGGTAAGTTAAAATCGAGAACGAAAGTCTGTTTCTTTGTGGGGTATCCTAAAGAAACGAAGGGTGGCCTATTTTATAACCCTAAGGATTAAAAGGTCATTGTTAACACTAATGCCCGATTCTTAGTAGAGGATTATATTATGGATCACAGCCCCAATAACAAAATTATTCTGAAAGAATTGAGAGAAAATACCAGTAGAACGAAAGAAGAATCATAAGTCACTGATATTCCATTACCTCGTCGTAGTGGGAGGATTATCGGGATATGTGCAAATCAAGAATAGGGTACTGATGAACAGGGTTCAGATTATGCACAGCCTATTACTGCTAGTACACAGACACAGGTAGTGCGTCGTCGTAGTTGGAGGATTGTTCATCAACCTGACCGGTATATGTTCTTGGGAGAGTCTTTTGACAAGATCTCTGTAGAACTAGATACCAAGCCCTATAACTACAATGAAGCACTACAAGACAAAGATGCAGATCTTTGGCAAAGGGCTGTGAATTCAGAGATAGAATCTATGTATTCTAATCAGGTGTGAGAACTTGTAGAGCCACCCAAAGGGATAAAACCCATTGGATGCAAGTGGATCTACAAGAGGAAGAGAGGTGTAGACGGGAAGGTTAAAACCTTCAAAGCTAGGCTTGTTGCTAAAGGGTTAACTTAGAAAGAAGGGATCAACTATGAGGAAACCTTTTCGCCGGTAGTTATGCTTAAGTTTATTCGGATTCTCTTATCTATTGCTGCACATTTTGATTACGAAATCTGACAAATGGACGTCAAGACAGCTTTCCTTAACGAAAGTCTTAACGAGTGTATCTATATGATACAACTAGACGGATTCATTGCAAAGGGCCATGAACACATGTTGTGTAAGCTTAAGAGATCTATTTATGGACTTAAGCAGGCATCGAGGTCTTGGAATACTCAGTTTGATCAAGCTATAAAGTCTTATGATTTCGATCAAAATCTGGATGAGTCTTGTGTGTACAAGAAGCGTGATAGAAGCGTGGTGATCTTCTTAGTACTTTATATAGATGATATCTTACTCATCAGAAACGATGTGGGTGCATTATCTACGGTTAACGTACGATTATTTGGGCAATTCGATATGAAAGACTTGAGAAAAGCCAGTCACATCCTTGGGATCAACCTCGTGCGAGATTGAAAATAAAAGATATTGGGCTTATCACAAGCAAAGTATATCGATGATATCCTTACTCGTTCTAGCATGCAGGATTTCAAGAAAGGGTTTCTTCCTTTTAGGCATGAAATCACTCTATCCAAGGATCAGTGTCCTAAGACACCTGATGAGATAGAGAAGATGATGGCGGTTCTTTATGCTCTGGTAGTAGGAAGTCTCATGTATGCTATGCTTTGCACTAGACCCGACATCTGTTTTGTCGCTGGCATGGTTAGCAGATATCAGTCTAACCTAGGGCAAAGACCATTGGACTGCGGTAAAAAATATAATCAAGTACCTAAAAAGGACTATGAATTATATGTTGGTTTATCAGGCAGACAGTCTAATACCTTTGGGGTACACAGACTCTGATTCTCCGTCAGACATAGAGCTTGCATCAGGAGACAACCTTGCAGATCCTTTACAATGATTTTACCAGCTAAGACTTTTGATAGTCATGTAGAAGGTATGGGAGTCAGATGTATAGCAATATAATTTTGAGTATAAGTGGGAGATTGCTAGGGTTGGTATACTGAAAACCAAGTTTTTAGTATTTAATTTTATTTTAATAAAATTAATTTTTTATTTTATGAGAATCTTTATGAGTAATGTATGTATATCATTTCTTAATGTTATGCATGGATGTCCGATATTCAGTATAGTATTTAATCTGGTGTGTAGAGTACGGCTTACACACAAAAGATCAGATTTTAGGTTCTTAAAGAATATAAGTTTTATGTTCATAGTTTAGATAAAAATGGACATACCATCGGTACGATTGTTATACAAAGTTTTAGTAGGCCAGTCTTGGTTACGAGGAATAGATAATAGCGTTATCAATTGTTCTGACTTTCTGTGCCAGTACACTTTGTGTGTATTGAACGGAATATTTGAGATAATTAATTTTATATTGACTATATAAATTAATTCACACCTCAAGGTTATTATGAATAGTGCTTATCTCCTTAATCCTGAAATAATTATTGATTTGTGTATATTCAATATTCATTATTTTGATTTATTAGAGAGTGTGATCATATATGGGCTTATAATCCCGGTAAGTTGGATAGCGGTATTATTTATATGGCAAATATTAATTATTGACGAAATCTATGTTCTGAAAAATTAGGATTGACGATACCACCTTGAGGATGCTTATAAATTTTGACTGGGCCAAACCTTGTAGGTGGATTTACTTATCCGGCTGTCAAATAAGTTAAGCGGAAGGGTTTAAGAAATATCAGGATGCCAATTAAATTAAATTGTCAGTAATTAAATTTAATTGGCAGGTATTGGGAATCTTAACGTCGGAAAAAATGGTAAGCATTTAATAACAGGAGCTCAATGCTAGAAGGTCTTGAGATTATGGGTCATAGTGCAATTATAGTTCTTTAGTGGTTTGAACTGTAATTTAGTATTTTATGAAAATTACAGAAATCGCTGCGTCTTTTCATAATTGCAAAAATCACTGGTGGGCGTCTGTGTTCCACTGGAAGTCTTACTCATAATTACTCCCTAGATCCCTGCTGTAACCCTATTATATGCGGGTAGGCTGAACCAGTTTTATAGATCATGATATATCATATTTTGTCTCTCAAGACTAAATATATCTGGGTTATGCCGGCACGAGTTCTCGATAGTTCGTAACCCACACTACATTCGAGGATAGTGATATATCATAGTTGAAGAATCGATCGACAAAAGGTATTCTTCTAAATTAACTTTGGTTGCACGGGTTTTATTTTGATCGTTCTTCTTCAAAAGTTTTAACTGGAGCCCGTTTCGGTGTTTATCCGTCTAGTTAATTTTTTACCAAAAATTAATTACAAAAATAATGATCTTGGCAGTTTTACCTCCAACATTGTATACTTGGAAGGTACCTCTGATGATTGATGTACTAGTTGCAGTATTTGGCACGACTGGTGCCTTCGAGGTACTCAGCTTAGAAATGGTAAAAACTCGCCCCTATGTTCCCCGAGTCTGCTAACTGTGACTCTGCGCTTCAAGCTACCTCATAGAGTAGACCGAAGTGGTCCCTCCTGTAACTCTAAATGTCTGAACCTCTAACTGCTGCTGCGATTGGCCATGACCCTGTTGTCCTTAAACTAACTGAACTGGCTAGGGTCTACGGTACCTTGTGTGGTCCCTCTCCGAGGGCAATATTAGCGCACGTGTCCCTTCTAACCACAGTGAAAGCACGTATAAGGCCCTCTTCTCTGGGGTTGAGTTGGTGCTTAACTTTGTGACTAGCCCTTCTGGGGCAGTCGACGGCGCAATGACCTAGTTGTCGGAATGTGAAATAAATTATCTGTCTGCGCTCCAACCATCCTGAGGAAGCTACAAAGGGTACTGGCGCCTAACGGTGCTACTGATAAGATCCCGTGCCTAATGAATTAGAGGTGAATTGTCTCTGCCTTTTGATCCGACGTCCTTCTAACTATGCACTAGTCCCTCTAATCTGCGCCCTAACCTTCCTCGCCTTGCGAGTTTCCACCGAACTATTTTCCACTGTTATTGCTGATTCTATAAGTTCTACAAAAAATGCAGATTTTCAATGCCACTACCCGATCTCTAATTTTGGGCCTCAAGCTCCCGTTCAAACCTTTTTTACACGAAGATTGTCTGTAGCCTGTGGCGCCTGGATTTAAGATTTTATGCAAAAATAGGGAATTCAAGAGTTATTTGGAAAATTTTTACACCTTGAAAACTAAAAAATTTTAAAAACCCTTTTTGTTAAAAAAATAGAGTCGCTACTTGGTTTTTGAGAAAATCTAAGAAAAACCAAAAGGCGCCACTAATTTTTAAAATGTTTAACTAGAGAAAACATGGATTCGGGGGTTAAGGTACGAATCAGAAAAGACATTAGACACCACGTTCGCCCAACTCTGAGGTTGACCTCTACTAATCATCATTGGTTCTTAATTAGAATTATTAAATGCATGTAAATAAAGAAAATAGGGACGAAGAGAGAACAAGTAAAATCAAGTAAGAAAATACATATTTTAGGTATTTAAACACGTAATAAAAGAAAACAGAGCATAAAAAGAAAACCTAATTGTTGGATCTAGACTAAATGATACATGATAACAGCCACATGCAAAAAGCAAAGAATAAAATTATTAAAAGAAACTAACAAACATCAAATAACACTAATGATGCATGGTAAACAAAACATAGGTTTAAATAAAGGAAAAATATTCCTAAAGATTCAATCATGTTGAAACCACACTATAGACTGCATATTAGACGTCACAGATGATTAATTGAACAATGTGAAAGCAAGAATAAGCTTACTAGAAACATAAACAAAGGTTGCGATCGTGACATACAAATGTTGCGATCGTAAGGTAATTTGGGGAAAAGTATACGGGCAAGAGGATCAATGTTGTGACCGTGAGGATGCCAATGCCTAAATGTAACACCCGCAACATTGAATGTTGTGACCGCAAGGAAAATAGTTACTATTTTACTAAATTTTAAAGGATAGTGTGTTGGGTGCAAGCATGCAATGTGTTTATGATGTAAAACAGAATCTGATTAAGCTTATCTTAATTAAAATCACAACAAAAGTATGGGTAATTCAATGTCAACCAAATTCTTAGGATTAAGCATGCTCGCAATTCGACTAATTAAAATTGACAATTAACCATGTGAATGAGGTAATTAAGGTAATTAAACCTAGTGATAACAAATAACTAAAAAAGCAAGTAAATCAGAAATTGAGATACAAAAAGTTAACCCGACCACTCCACGAGGGTAGGATGTGTGGAGACAGAAGTGTCGGGGTTCTAATAAAAGTACCTAAAATGCGACAATTCGGGTGTCCTCAAGTCGTAGGGATCAATACTCGTTTATTCAGTCCTGGGGAAGTGCTCCAATTCCAGTACTCGGGCAATAGGAATGTATCAGGATGCAGGTCGGGAATGCGACAGAATATCAGTGTACTTGAATTGTCCTTTAAAAATTATATCAAAGGTACGTTTATATAGAAAATGCCACCCAATGAGGGGGTGACACGTCCTAGGCTTAGAATATGCTAAAAGAGATTGCAGTTGCCACCTTTGAAGATTGCGACCGTGTACTTGGTTGCTGCGACCATGAGGTTTCTTAGGATTTTCAAGAGATTCATGCTGCGGTCGTTACATTCAAGGGAACAGTCGCATGGTTCAAAGGTTGCGGCCTCAATAACTTGGACCAGTGAACAACTAGGTTACATGGTTCAAAGGTTGCGGCCTCAAGGTTCAAAAGTTGTGTCTTGTAGCTCGATTTAATGGAGTACTGGCTTTGAATCACTTTTTGGCGATCATTCAAGGACATCATTTCACTTGATTTTTATCATCTGACCCACCCAAAGAAGCCTAAGATTCGGCGGGATAAAATTAGGGTGTCTATAGTTGCCCCTCTTTGACACAACTTGTGCAGCAACACATAATACGAGTTAATGCAATGACTCAGAGACAACATCTATTTGATCGAGCCATTAATCTTACACAACAAGCACACAAGCAATCATATGATGGAGGTCAAACTCAAATTTTCATCGAATAGCCTACGTACCCCTTGGCTAGGGATCAGATCAAAATGTAGTTTCGGAGTAAATACAAAATATGCATGATGCAAGATGTAAAACATGGGGCAGATACTTAGAAATCCCAAAGGTCGAGTCAAAACTTAAAGGAGCACAAATAAACAACAATTCAAAGATCGAGTCAAGATCTAAGAATTTGGCCGGAGATAAAATAATCAAATGGGTTGAGTTAGGATCCTAAAAATTATCTTGAAAAGGAGAATAACACAAATTAATAGATCGAATCAAGACTTAAAAATCTGGGCGAGAATTGATAAAAATAATTAAAAAATCGAGTCAAGACCTTAAAATTATTTTTATCGGGAGAAAACTACAAATTAGAAGGTCGAGTTAAGACGAAAAAAATTGGACAAGAACAGGATAAAAAATAATTAAAAACTTGAGTCAAGACTTTAAAACTATTTTTATCGGAAAAAAACCACAAATTAATAAGTTGAGTCATGACCTAAAAATTTGGATGAGAATGGAATAAAAAATAATTAATAAGCTGAGTCAAGACCTTAAAACTATTTTATTGGGGGAAAATCACAAATTAATAGGTCGAGTCAAGACCTTAAAATTTAGATCGGAACGAGATAAAAAATAATTAAAAAGTCGAGTCAAGATTTAAATCTATTTTTATTGGGAGAAAACTATAAATTAATATGTCGAGTCAAGACCTAAGAATCTGGACGGGAACGAGATAAAAAAATAATTAAAAAGTCGAATCAAAATTTTAAAACTATTTTTATCGGGAGGAAACCACAAATTAATAGGTCGAGTTAAGATCGAAAAAATTGGACGGGAATGGGATTAAAAATAATTAAAAAGTCGAGTTAAGACTTTAAAATTATTTTTATCGAGAGGAAACTACAAATTAATAGGTCAAGTCAAAACCTAAAAAATTAGACAGGAACAGGATAAAAAATAATTAAAAAGTTGAATCAAGACTTTAAAACTATTTGTATCGGAGGAAAAGCACAAATTATTATGTCAAGTAAAGATCTAAAAATTTAGATGAGAATTGGATAAGAAATAATTAAAAAGTTGAGTCAAGATTTTAAAATTATTTTTATCGGGAGAAAACAAAAAATTAATAAGTCGACTCAAGACCTAAAAATTTAGACGGAAGCGAGATAAAAAATAATTTCAAAGTAGAATCAAGATTTTAAAACTATTTTTATAAAGAGAAAATCACAAATTAATAGGTCGAGTCAAGACCTAAAAATTTGGACAGGAACGGGATAAAAAATAATTAAAAAGTTGAGTCAAGATTTTAAAACTATTTTTATCGGGAGAAAACCACAAATTAATAGAACGAGTCAAGATCTAAAAATTTGGACGAGAACGAGATAAAAAATAACTAAAAAGTCGAGTCAAGACAGTAAAACACAGTTTAAAAACCCAAAAAACAAGCACCCAAACAAGCCCTTAAAAGCAATCATCACACACAAAACGCAATCATCGCAAAATAGGGTACACCCGTAACATTCAAAGGTTGCGGTCGCAGGGTCCAGAGCTTTAGGTCGCGATGTGACCGTTGGAGCAGGTTGTGGCTGCAAGGATCTTTTTAAATAAACCTTGCGTTCGCAACAATATGGTTCAATAATCGTACGACCACCAACATCCAATGTTGCGGTTACAAGGTTCAACCATCATCAAAGCCCTCCAGACACGCAGGCAGCCTCACTTTGCATCCTCCACTTTGTCTCTAGCCTCTCATTCTCTCAAGCTCTCCCAAGGCTTTTGGGTATTCAAAATTTTCTTTAGCTTCTGGACTCGTTTCTTCCGGCATAGGATGTTTATGCTACTATTGTGTCTTCCATTCCTCTTCATGGTGGTCCACAACCGTGGAGACGATGATCTTGGGGCACGACTGTTGGAGGCAATATTGCTAAGACTATTGTTTTTGCAAACGATTTTCGGTAAAAAATTAACTGGACCGGCAAATGCCGAAACAGGCCCCAGATAAAACTTTTGACGACGAACGATCAAAATGAAATCAATGCAACCAAAGTTAATTTAGAAGAATACCTTTTGTTGATCGATTCTTCAACTGCGATTTGATTCTGAGTTGAAGCTCCTGTTAGATTTTCTACTGTATTCCCTTACGTGATCCTCGAACGTAGTGTGGGCTACGGACTATTGAGAACTCGTATCGGCAGAACCTAGATATATTTAGTCTTGAGAGACAAAATATGATACATCATAATAAAACTGGTTCAGTCTACCCGTATATATATATAGCTACAGCATGGACCTGGAGAGTAATTATGAGTAAAATTTCTAGTGGAACACAGACACCTACCAGCAGTTTCTGCAATTATGAAAAGACGCAGCAGTTTCTGTAATTTTTATAAAATACTGAATTACAGTTCACACCACTAAAGAACTATAATTTCACTCTAACCCATAATCTCAAGACTTTCTTGGATTGAGCTCCTGTTATTAAATGTTTACCATTTCTCCCCACGTTAAGATTCTCGATACCTGCCAATTAAATTTAATTACTAACAATTTAATTTAATCGGCATCTCGATATTCCTTAAATCCTTTCGCTTAACTTATTTGACCACCGAATAATTAAATCTACCTGTAGGATTTGGCCGGGTCAAAACTTATAAGCATCCTTAAGGGGGTATCGTCAATCCCGACCTTTCGGGACTTGGATTCCATCAATAATTAATATTTTCCATATAAATAATTTCGCTATTTAACTCACCGGAAATATAGACCAATATAAGATCGCACCCTCTAATGAATCAAAACAACGAATATTAAATTTATGCAAATCAATAATTATTTCATGATTAAGAGGATAAGCACTATTCATAATAACCTTGGAGTGTGAATTAATTTATATAATAAGTATAAAATTAATTATCCCAAATATCCGGTTCAATACACACAAAATGTACTGGCACAGAGAGTCGGAACAATAGACGACGCTATTATCTGTTCTCCATAGCCAAGACAGGCCTACTAAAACTCTGTGTCACAGTCGTACCGATGGTATGCCTATTTTCATCTAAACTGTGAACATAAAACTTATATTCTGCAAGAATCTAAAATTTAGTCTTCTGTGTGTAAGTCGTACTCTACACACTAGATTAAATACTATACAGAATATTGGACATCCATTCATAATAAAGAAATGATATACATACATTGCTCATAAAGATTCTTATAAAATAAAAAATTAATTTTAGTAAAATAAAATTAAAAATTAAAAACATGGTTTTCAACATACCAACCCTAACAATCTTCCACTTATACTCAAAATTATACTGCCATACATCTGACTCCCATGCCCTCTACATGACTATCAAAAGTCTTAGCCAATAAGCTCTTTGTAAAAGGATCTGCAAGGTTGTTCCCTGATGCAATCTTGGTCACAGCAACATCACCTCTCTGTACAATTTCTCGTATCAGGTGGTACTTACGCTCGATGTGCTTGCCTTTCTTATAGACCCTTGGCTCCTTTAGTTTGCAACCGCTCCGCTATTATCACAGTAAAGTGTAATAGCCGACTGAACTGAAAGTACCACCTCTAGATCCATCAGGAAGTTCCTGAGCCAAATAGCCTCCTTGGCTGTTTCAGAAGTTGTCACATACTCGGCCTCCATAGTGGAATCAGCAATGCAGGACTGCTTGATACTCCTCGAACTTATAGCTCCACCTCCTAAGGTAAACACATATCCTAAGGTAGACTTACGGAAATCCCTGTCAGACTGGAAATCTAAGTCTGTGTACCTGTGAGACCTTAACCCGTTTTCTTTTTTCTGCATTTTTGGAGGCGCGTTATGTGTTTTCTTTCGAGCATGTTTTTATTGCTTTTGATGCATGATCGGACTTAGATATGGATGCAGGGCAGGTTCCCGGGGCCGTGGGCCATTGTGGTGTGAATCTCGACAAATTTAAAAAAAAAGATATTTTGAAGACCTATAAATATCTGGAGTTAGATATTTTCATAAAGATATTTTTCAAAACTTCTCAAGTAAATTTTTTATTTTCAATCTACCTTCTCTCTAAGTTCTCGTGGGCCTAGGGCTCGATTTTCAGTGATCCAACAGCGGATCCTTGCTTTTGGCGTCGTGGGCTACGCAACCATCCGGTCAGATTTCAATTCTGGCGAAGCTCGATTTTGTATGTGGTTCGAGGCGTCGAGTTTGAGCTCATCGAGGTAGAATTCTAGACCTGTATGTAGTATAAAGGTGCTATGGGTAATTGGGTGTCTTTTTTACAGTTAGATCTCCGTAGATCTGACTTTGTATCAAAAATGGGTTTTTGGGGTATAAAACTCTTTTTTGGCAATTTTTGTGGATGAAATTGGGTGTCGGCAGTTTCTTTTGAGGTCTCGGTGTTAGGCCTAGATGTGTGAGTGTTCACGGTTGTTGAATCGGTGTTCGGAAGTGTTGATTCGAGGCCTGGAGGGTTGAACCCGTAGCTCAGAATCGTTTTTCGCCAATGTTCGGTTGACTAAACCATGAGGTTTGGTCGACTGAAGTCTGGTTTTGGGGTTCGATCGACGGAACCTATGGGTTCAGTCAACTGAACCATGTGGGTTTGCGTTTTGTGGTTTCCAGTAGGGTGTTCGATCGACTGGGGGCTTGGGTTCGGTCGACTGAACCTGTGGGCTGTTGATTTGTGGTTTTGAGTTGGTTCCTAGGTTTTCGATTGGTGTCCTATGGTATTCAATTGATTAATTTATGGGAATTACTTGATTTAAATACCTGTGGATTCCTTTTGGGGTTCGGTTGGTCGTGTGGTGGTTTTGGGGGTTCGTGCTGTGATCCCGGGTGTTTGTTTAGATGCCGTCCTCGGGTTGACGTGCATGATTAGGTTTTGGGTGTCATAGCACGGTCACGTGCATGATGGATTTGCACAAGAGGTGTGGGGTTTTGGTGAGAACCACGGTTGTGGGTTTGGTGTTGGCCTTTGGTTAGGTCGAGTTATGTAGGCTCGTTGATCGTGTTGGCGCGTGTGAACATCGTGGGTCCAGGTTTGTGGATATCGGGTTATGTGACGAGTGGCGTCGTGGTGTGAGGTTACATGTGGTTATGTGCTTTTATAACAGCTTATTTATGCATGGAGTATGTACATGGATTACATGGTTTGTTAGCGTTACGTGTAATGTGTTTTATGCTTAAAAACCCAGAATTTTATAGGCATGTGACGTGATTTGTGGAACGTCATGTTGATACATAGTTATATGCTTTAAATTCTATTTTAGGTTTGCATATGTGTATGATATGGTTTAGATGAATTTGTGATCCAGTAGATGTAAATCCTGATTGATGATACATGTGTGCGTGTGTGGATGTATGAGGTAGGCTGTGAGAGTCGGTGATTGAGGTAGGCTGTGAGAGCCGGTGGATGAGGTAGGCTGCGAGAGCCGGTGGTTGACATAGGCTGTGAAAGCCGATGTTGAGGTAGGCTCGGGAGCCGGTATGTGCGCTCTGTCGGCTGAAGCGAGGTCCTGACGAGGCACTCGTCTGTGTTTCTAGTATCCAAAGGCTGAAATGAGGTCCTGAGGAGGCATGTGTTTCATGGATTGCATGTATTGCATTTTGGGACGGATAGACCAATTTTCTTAAAACACTGTTTTATCAGCCTGCGGGAGTCGAAACACTGTATTAACGGGCTGCGGGAGTCGTAGTACTAGATTCGTTTTTAAAACTCTGATGAGTAAAACAAAACATGGTTTGTATCCTCGCTTTCCCTTGTATGTGAGAAATGTTTTCGGGCTCTGGTGAGTCGTGATCTAAAACTGTTTTCAAATTGTTTTAATGGCTTGAAAGAGAGTCGAAAACTGCACTTCTTTTATCGAGTATGTTTAGCTTATACTGTATGTGTTGTTTAGAATCTGTTGATCTTTGGCTCATGGTGTGGGATTTTGCTTTTCTTCAAGTACTGATCACGCAGGTTGATCTGGAGGTTCTGGGGGCGGAAGTGTGTAGTCTTCTTTTTTGTTAGCTTTTTTTCATGTATGTTATAACATATTTTCGGGAGTTGGGGCCGTGTAATGTTACCATTTGGCGTTTATATATAATGCATGCATGGTTTACTTTGAGAGTGTATTCTCAGGATGGGTGTATATTTTGTTATTTCTGGGTGTTACACGTGGCCCGGAGTTTGGGGCGTGACAAATTGGTATCAGAGCTCTGGGTTCGAATACCTATGAGCCGTGGGAAGGGGGTGCGTTCCCGTGTGAGGTTGATTGCGTGTGATTGATTGCCTGTGTTTACACGCTTGATATTATGATCGTGCCAGCATGCTAGATATGTGGACAATGTGTATATGTGAGTATGGGGGTTGAATCTTATGAGTGATAGTCTTGCCTTTGGGCGTTTAGATTAACAAACTTTGGAGCCAAGTTAGAAACGCGTTTAGCTGACGTGATTTCTATCAGGGAATCTGAGTAGGTTATCCAGATTGACGTGTCATTTTTATTGGTTCTCCTCGGTATATGTGGAGTTGTTTAACATGAACCTATGTGGCTGTGTGATAGCATGCTAAGTGTTTAGCGTTTACATTCATGCCATGTGCTGCTTCTTATATGTCGTTTTGCTTTCTTATAGACGTGATGTCGGCGAGGAGAGGGCGAGGCCATGGTCGTGGCCGTGGCCGTGCTGGCTAAGGGGATATCCCCTATCCCTGATGCTGGGGATGCTAATGCTCCCCAGGGACCGATGGACGCGACGGAGCTGTTGCGGGTGTTAGTTGATTCTATCCAATAGCTGGTTGCTAGGGGTGAGCCGATTAGGGAGAGGGAGGTGGTGCCCGAGGCCAGGGTTACAACTGTGATGCGGGAGTTCCGGCGTATGGATCCGCTTACTTTTGCAGGAGATCCTGACCCTCTTATGGCGACGGAGTGGTTGGAGCTGACAACTCGGATTCTGGATATATTGCAGATTGTGGAGGATGAGATACGAGTTTCGTTTGCCACCTTTCAGCTAAGGGGTGCTGTTCATGCATGGTGGAGATATGCCAGGGGCACAGTGGGGGCCACATGGGTAGCTTTTATGGGAGTGTTTCTGGAGAGATATTTCCCATCTTCGAGGAGGGACTTATGTAGGGAGGAGTTCTATTCTCTTACCTAGGGGACCAAGGACATCATGCAGTACGAGGTCTGGTTTACGAGCTTATCTCGATTTGCACCGGAGGTGGAGTGCACAGATAAGTTGCCTTCGATGAGGTTTGAGCGGGATCTGAGGCCGGCGATCAAGGAGCGAGTGGCTGTGATGGGATATCGTGTGTTCAGACAGTTGGTGGAGGCAGCAGCAAGGGCTGAGAATGCTTTAGCTGAGACTCGAGCTTTGAGAGAGACTAGGGCCTCACAGGGTGGGGCAAAGGCACAGACAGGTGGACGCTCCAGCAAGAGGCAGAGGTCCTCTGGTTCTAGCTTCTACCCATCTGGACCACAGCAATTTTCAGCACCATCACCATCTGTGGCTTCGTCTGGGAGGCCAGAGTAGAGAGAGTTGACTTGTTTCCGATGCAGGCAACCTGGATATCGTGCGGTGGATTGATTACAGCCGAGGCCATCCTAGAGTTTGGCACCAGTGCAGCAGCAGGAGAGGGAGCCACCGGTTTTCTATGGGTGAGGACAGTCCGGACATATTCGTAGGAATTGTCCCCAGAGAGGCATTGCGCCGAGCAGGGAGGACACACCAGTGGGTTCGTATGCGTAGGGTCGACAACAACCTTCCGCAGTACAGACTTCTAGGGTGGCAGGTGGGAGTACTTCAGTTCAGTCGGTGTGGCAGCCGGCAGTGCCAAGTACTGGTGGTCAGGACAGAGTAGGGTTGCCCCAAGTGTATTCTCTTACAGCTCGCGGTTCATCTAAAGCACCAGTCGTGCCGGAGGAGGCTGATATGCCTTCAGCGAGTAGAGGTACTTTTTGGGTTTGCAGGCTTTGGGCCAGTTTCATATCGTATCTGTTTGGGAGTCAGTGACAGATTCGTTGGCGATGTGCTGTGTTGTGTTGGGATGCGAAAAAATTTTTAGGACCGGCGCCGTGACTATAAAAAATGGCGTGTGCGTTTTTCATGAAAAACAAGAACGGTATTAGTCTAAATACTGTTATACCATTATGAAACTTGTCGAAAAGTTTCAAAAACTCCCGAATACGTTGAAGACGACCTGGCAATCTTCTCACGTATATCCC
>JAULJZ010048265.1:0-14162 GCA_032270985.1 Heliamphora pulchella
CTGTTAAAGGGTTCTATGTGTAATCATACGTGTTTCTACCATTTTAAAACGCATGAAATGTGATTTATGTTTTAAATTCGATTTTAGGTTAAAACCATTTTTCGGCATTTCGGTGGATGGAAGTGTGTTTTGAGGGTTTTCTTTCGAGATTTTGGTGTGAGGCTTGGACCTGTGGATGTCCAAGGGTATTATACGGATGTTGGGAGGTTTGATTTGGGGTTTGGAAGCAAAAATCGTGGCTTAAAATCATTTTCTGGGGAAGGTCAGTCGACTGGATGATGGTGGTCAGTTGACTAGATCTTTCTTTTTGAGAGTTAGTCGACTGGACCTTCTGGTTAGTCGACTGATATGTTTCTATTTTGTTTTTCTTCTTTTCCTGAGAGTTTTTAGTCGACTGGGGGCTTGGGCCAGTCGACTGGGGTCCTATGTGGGCTGTTGGTGATGTTTTGGTGGTTCGGTGGTTGGGTTTTGGTTCTCCTTTCTTTCCTCGAATGGTTTTAAAGCGATGGATTCATATAATCTCACGTTTCGGAGGTTGATTTTATGAGGGAATGGTTTGAAAAGGAGTTTTTATGACAACTTTGGGAAAAATATGTTTTCTTTTGGAGGTTTGGATTTGACCCCCTTGGGGTTGGGGCTCAATCTTAAAAAAGTTTGATAAAAGTGTGTGTTCTTACATACCTGTCGATCTCCATGGTAGATGGATTGGATCCCCTTTTTATGCATATGTTGTATAGCGTTGAATCTCATGTTTTTACATGTTTCGTTTGTTCTCCATGTTAATGGATGGATCTATATGTTTGTTTGATCTCCATATTGATGGATGGATCATTGGTATAAATGTGAAAACGTTTTGATTTTGTAAAATGATTCTCTAGATGTACCGGGATAACGGGTATTTGGCACGAATTGTCCTTGGTGAAGTCCAAAAACGTGCACAGAGTAGGTGCTTTGTACCTTTGGATTAGTCCCCATAAATTCAGTGGTTGGGTGCTTTGTACCTTCGGGTTTCGGGCCCGTAAATTATGCTTTTACATTGTGATGACTTCGTATAGAACTTGCATTTACTTAACCGGTTCTACAATGTGTAGGGATTGGGTAAAGGGGCAGGAGTCTACAGTTACTACATCTGTCTCCTTGTGACGGAGTCGGTACATAAGAACTATTTTATTTCTTTTCTCGGTTGTGTGATCCGAGTGGAAAGCAACGTTTTGATTACAGTTTTCTTTAACTGTTGTTTGCATTAGTTATAATGCCTAGTTTTACTTGTGGTTGAGCTGGCTCCCACCATATGATTGCATATCCTGTTTTACAGCTTTATATAGTCCGTTTCTATTAGGCTTCGGTTCACGGTGTGAAATTTTTGCTGTAAAACCATTTTCAGGACATGAGGATGATGATCTAGAGGAGTTGATCTAGTGGTGGCCGTGTTGACGGAAGACTCTAGTAGTTTTTCCTTTTTGTATGTCTGCTGAAGGCATGTTTTGTACGCCTTGGGGCGATAAATTATGCTTGTTGAATATGAATATCTACTGTTTATGAGAGATGTATGTTGAGTTTTCATTTGATTTTAACAGGAAGATTTGAATGTATGAAAACCTACTTTTTCATAAAAAAAATTGGTGTTTAGTGGATTTTCACTTGATCTTGGATTTGGGGCATGACAGAGATAGAGTTAATAAGCGGCGGTGATGGCGAGATCTAGAGTTGGTGATCTAGACCTGGTGTTCAACGATAGTAAGAAGCGGCAGCGATGACGAGATATGAGTTGGTGGTCCAGATCTAGAAGGTCGGTGGCGTGAAGTGGCCGACGTCGACTGATCTGGAAGCGGCGACAGCAGAGCAGAGGAAAAGGAGGAGCGACAGCGAAGGACGAGGAGATAGTATGATCAATCAATTATCCCCTATTTCAGAATATTTAGTCTTAAAAAATGGCATCACCAACGAATGAAATTGTTACATGGTATGATCAATCAATTCACTCCATCCAAAAATCATGGGCTAACTAAAACTAATTGCATAAACCGCTAGCGGATCCTAAAATCATGAACTAATTAAGCACGCCAATGGATTCTAAAAACATGACTAATTAAAACTGATTCCCTAAATTCAGTTGGTTTAATTGCTGAAGATATTTCAATTTTAACCAATTCATTAAGGGTACTTTCAACCAAACTATAATTAAAATTCAAAAAAAGAACTAAACACTAAACATAACTTATGACAGGACTAAAACTCTTACAAGCTCCAAAAAATGGATTAATTCTCAAATTTCTCTTAAAAAAAATGACCAAATTGATAAATTAGTTCGGATTGATTCAAATGGGTAGTTTGATTTTTTTTTTTATAAACGATTTGATTTTGTACCAAATAATGAGGAATCATTCCTTATAGTTCAGTTCATCAATTAAGCGTCCAAAATCTTTTTAGAACCGAACCAAATTGTTATGTTTTTTTATTATAATTGTATTATATTATGTTTATAAAGAGAAAATTAACATATTAGTTTCTTTCATCTTTTTCTTTGCTTCTTCTCTTTAAGTAATATAATTTTTTTTTTTTTTATAATATCATAATTTTATATAATTCATAAACCATTGGTAATAGATAAAAAATGAATACAATAAAAAATAATACATAATTTATAGATATGAAGACCTCTCTTTATAATAATATATAAAATAAATAATTAAACTATATAAAGAAAGAAGATAAAAATAAGAATAGAAAAAGAAATATGAATGAATTAATGTATAAATTATAATAGCCAACATGCAAGTATTTAGTGTTATAATTGCGATTCCAAATCGAAATCGAGCCAATATTGGTTCAGTTTGGTTTATTTTCATAATACACACGGTTCGATTTTGATTCTTATATTCTTAAAGAGTCCTGCTAGACGTCGCAAATTAAATTATCTAAAAAAATGACCAAATCAACTCTTCGCATACATATGTCAGTCTGACACCAAAACATTCGTTTGCACAGCATCTAAACACTTTTTTATCGGGTCTGAGTGGGACTCTTGTGTCGACTGGTATGAGGGAGTTCGGGCTAACACTGCTTTCAACGTCTCTGATTATTAACAATCTCTCAATCTTCGGACATCTTTCAAAGAAAGCAAAGCCACCCCTGATGCCACCTTCATTACCAAAAAGTTGTTGAAGAGTACCGGAACTCATTTTCTCTCTCTAGAGCACGCGTGTGTAAGAGAGAGAGAGAGAGAGAGAGAGGAGATAATGGTAGAGTTTAAGATTTTTGAAAATTGAACTTCTGTTAGTTGAATTCGTTGTTTCTAGGTTTTTATTTTCTTCTGTTACTTTCTTATGTTTGATGCATATTATAGGAGAAGAAAGAAAAAATCGTCCATTGAGAACAGTCTCGCTGGTAAAAAATACTGAGAACATTCTCAGTGATTTGACGCTGCGCGAGCTACCTCTACTCCACTATTATCTCTCACTTTTCGCTCGCGTGGTCTCTATCGTTTTACCTCGACAACAATTTTTGCTCCTCCACCCTCCTTTTCACTCTCCTCTACGACCTGTTCCTCAACACCTTCTCCACTAACGCTGCCCACTAAAAATATTCTCACTAATAAAAAATATTAAGAATATTCTCAGTAGTTAAAATCATTGAGAACATTCTCATTAGTAAAAAATACTGAGAACATTCTCCTTAAATCAACTCATTCCAATTTGTTCTCAATCTTGTTCAATTCTTTTTCAATGTTGTGACAACTTCAAAGCTTTTCTCTTGTTCTGTCGACGATTCCCCAAAGCTTGAACAAATCACGGTTGTGCCGATTGAACAAAGCGTGATGATTAGGTTGTCGATGAAAGAACGTTAAAGCAGTGGTTGGTCGAAGAAAGCACGGTGCTCGACTTATAGTTGTGAATTGCCGAGGTTGGTGAAATGGGCATCGTCGCTGTTCGAGTCTTCTTCGTCGGTGACGAACAAGATGTTCTTTATGCATCCACTAAACAGTAATTGTCAAATTTTAGTTTGGTAAACAAATTTTCGTTTAGAAAGCTGACGTGGCACTTTCAGTCGTTTATTTCAGTCAAGTTTTTCATGAAGAGTGGACTTTTTGATTCTTCAAACTGTTACAAATGGTAGCAGAACTAACCTTAATCTCGCGTGGGCTCTGTGGCGGTATGGATAGAGGAGTAGAGGCTCTAAAAAGGGATAGAGGTCTCGAGATTGTATACCTTGTGGATGCTTATGGGTTACTCTGTGTTCGCTAATGGGCTGTTATCCACATTTTAACTAAAGTAAGAAACTGAACCACGCGACGAGGGCATCGCACATTTGAGTCAGGGATTATTTAATAAATATTATTTCAATTCTAATTTGGATAAATAATAGACTTAATTAGGCTAGACATTATAAATTAAATATAAACATATAAATAAAGAATAAAAAATCTAAAAAATTAAAAATAATAATGAAAATAAAATTTTAGTGGGGGGTTTAAGTAGTATTTAAATTGTCACACCCCAAAACCCAGATCACGCGAACAACAAAAAAAAAACCCATTTTGAAATACCAAGATCCATCAAAATCACCTGAGCCCAAACAGATCCAAGAACGAATATTAAAGTAAACTTAAAAATTTTAAAAAACGCACTTCTAAGGATTTATTTTAAGTAAAAGGAGAACCCAAAAGAATAAGGTCAAGATCTCTCGGAGCCAAGGTTTAAAGACAAAACAATCTAAATTTTAAGAAAACTGCCCAGATCGCTCGATCGGTCAAAAGACCGCTCAAGCTGTTCTCGACTGCACACTATTTTTTCACCATTGTAAAAACAATCGAGAGATTATTTTGACCGCTCGATATACCGCTCAAGCAATCCATCTAGCAGTTTGGCTCTGGATCACTTTTCAAAATTTAACTTTTTTAAAAACTACCAAGTCTAACAAGCCAAATTAAAACAAGGTTCAAACCATCATCGAGGCACAAGAATTTATATTAAATATAAAATCAACCAAAAAACATTTCATACAACTATAAAACTTAACACAACTAACCCAAGGTTCCTCTCGTCATTAAGCAAGCATACATGCATCGGCACCACGACTGTGGGACCCTGGCCCGTTTTAATTTTTTCAACATTTCAATGTATTGTTTATTATTTTTACAATGGCATGTTTATGTACATTTTATGCATGTTCAAGCTTAGAAATGCATGTTGGGTTGGATACTGGGACCGTTGAGAGTTGTGGCGTGAGGTAAAAAAAAAGAAGATATTTTTGTGACCTATAAATATCTAGCCTTAGATATTTTGGTAGAGATATTTTCTTTTGGAAAGTTTGGAGGCTAAGTTTTCTTTTCCAAACAAAAACTTCTGCTTTCTCTCTAGATTTTCTTGGGGCCTGGGCTTTATTTTTAGCGATCGGGTAGCGGATCCTTACTATCGGCATCGAGGGCTACGCATTCATCCGGACGGAATTTTATTTCGATGAAGTTCATTTTTTACGGAGTTCGAGGCATCAAGTTTTTAACTCAACAAGATAGGATTCTAGACTATCTTGTCTTTAAAGGGTGTTACGTGCAATTATATGTGTTTTTACCGTTTTAAAATACATGAAAAGTTGATTTATGTTTCAAAAAGTTGGATTTTGGTTCAAAATCGATTTTAGGTTGATTTTGGTTGGAGAAAAAAGGGTTTGAGGCTTTTCTTCCGATGTATCATTGTTATTTTGGGTTTGTGTATGTCCATGGGTTGAAAAAGGTGTGTTTGGCTGGTTTAATTTGGAGTTGAGAAGTTGTTTCCGTAGCTGGGGTTTGATTTTCACCATCGCCAGTAGCTTGTTCTGAAATTTGAGAATTTTGGGTTTTTGTGTCGACACCTTTTTCTGTTAGTGTCGACCATTTTTTCCTTCTGTGGTATTGAGCACGCTTTAGTGGCTGTTACGTTGAACTCTCTATTCTTTTGTGTCGACACTCTTTTCTGTTTGTGTCGACACCTTTTGTTGTTTGTGTCGACACAGTTTCTTTCTGTTGGTGTTGAGTATTCTGTTGTTGTTTCTGTCGACACCTCCGCTGTTTGTGTCGACACCTCCGCTGTTTGTGTTGACACATTTTTTGTTTACGTCGACACTTCTGCTGTTTGTGTTGACACCTTTTCTGTTTGTGTCGACACCTCCCGCTGTTTGTGTTGACATCTTTTCTGTTGGTGTTGACCCTTTCTTCCGTTGTGTGAGAAAAAAGAGTTTTGAGATTGGGGTGAGTTATTCGAGCCCGTGGGTTCCTAGAATGTGATGTTTGCCCGTGGTTTTCAAATGATGGTTTGAAAAAGAAGTTTTTACGAAAACTTTGGAAAATGTGTTTCCTTTTGGAGGTTTAGAGCTAACCCTTGGGGTTGAGTCTCAACTTTAAAAACGTTTGATGGATGTGTGTTTTTACATGCTAGTTGATCTCCATGGTGATAGATTGGATCTCTTCTTATGTACATGTGTTGTAAAACTGTTTTGCGGATTTTGAAATAATTTTTCATAGATGTACCGTGACAGTGGGTATGTAGATTTGGGCTTCTATTACTCCTTGGTAGAAGTCCAAAAATATGCGTAGAGTAGGTTCTTTGTACCTTCGGATTAATTCCCGTAAATTAGGCTAGTTGCCTCCGCGAATGGCGTCGGTTGCCACCGTGAATGGCATCGATTGCCTCCGTTAATGGCGTCATTGTTGTGACTCCGTATAGAACATGTCATTACCTTGCAGGCCTTCAGTGGTGACTAGGGTAATGGACAGGAGTCTATAGTTGTTACATTTGTCTGTGTGGCAGAGTCGGTACATAAGATTTCATTTTATCTTATTTTTCTCGGCTGTGTTCCGAGTGGAAAAATACTATTTTATTACTACTTTTTCTTAACTGTAGAATGATATCTATGAGGATGATATGCATGGTTTTTAGGATGAAAAATTTGTGGTTTTTGAGAGAAAAACTTTTTTAGCACCTCTGGTTGAATCTTTATACTTATGATTGCATAACCTGCTTTATAGTTTTATAGTTTGTTTCTATTGGGCTTCGGCTCACGGTGTGAAATTTTGTAGTAAAATCTTTTTCAGGTGAACGTGCTCCTTTAGGTTGACCTTGAGGTACCCGGAGGTGGCTATTGCTAAGACGCTTCTGTTTTGTCTTTGTTAGGTTGTTATACCTTTTTGTGTATGTTTCATGTTGGGTTATAACATGTTATAATGCATATGTTTTTCTTATGGCCGTGGGCCCATGTATGCAAGTTTTACGCTTTCGAGAGAACCATGGGTTGGTTATTATTTTCTGTAGTTTCTTACTACATTTTTCGTTGGTTGGTGCAACGGTTTACAAACGGGGGTTACCAAATGATTTATGTTTCATTCAAACTCTTGTGATTTGAGGAAGATTTTGGAACGGTCTAACCTTCTTTTAAAAAGAAAAAATTTTTATTATTCAAAACATGTATTTTGTTTTTTTTTAAAGACTCGGCTTGTGGGACTATAATTGTAGCCTTTGGGCTACTCTTTTAAATTAAACAAACCCTCGGTAGTACGCTTTTACAAAGGTTTTAGCCTCGTTTGGGCTTTATGCTTTTTATCCGTTTGTCTGGGTAATTTTGGTGGTTGTACGCTTCAAGCCACAAGATCTTTTTCACCTGAAAGATTTTAAATCCCACAACGTGAGCCGAAACCTAATAAGAAAAGAATTGCATGAATTAAAAACATAACATACAATCATGAATTATATGAACAACTAGACTACATAAGTCTCAAAATGATTTTTTATTCTTAAAACCACAAGTTTTCATATAATTCTATAACATCCAACAGTTTACTAAATATAAACACCACGTTATTTTTTCAACCAGGTTTTCACATCCCATAATGATTCCTATGTACAAACTTTGTCGCACTAGGGACAAAAGTAACAACTATAGACTCTCACCCATTCGGCTAGGTTCGAGGCATCAAATGACCCGCTAGGTAATGACAAATTTTATACGAAACTACAGTAACAAACGCCTCCCAATGGGACAACCACTTCATTTACGGGAATTAATTCGAAGGAACGAAACACTTACGCAAAATTTTTGAACTTTCACCGAGAAGCTATAACGGCCTAAGTATACACACATTATTACGGTACATCTATCGAATCTTTAAAAATGTATATGGCACAACTTCCTACACGTTTGTACTTACACAGTTATATACATAACGTCCAAAAACATACAGCTACGTTGTCTATATAACTATAGAGACCAACCAACATTTTGCCCTCACCTTAACGGAAAAACATTAATTTTATTTTATTTATTTATAATATTCCTATTTTTCCCTTAGTTTCATAATATGCTTTCATTACTCTCTCTCTCTCTCTAAAATTATTTTTCTTTCTCCATCTGAATATTCAAACCATCATCAATTACATAGATGGGGAAGGTAACATCGTGATGCTCCATACTTTCCATTTAGTTACTTAATATTGTTTTATGATCGAATCCATTCATTATGTAGAGTTCGTCGAGTTTGTTATTTATATAAAAAATTTACGTTGATCCGATACCTATAAGTATGTGATTGAATAATATTTTACTATTTTACCCTTATAATTAAACTAAATTTCTTTAATTATTTAATTAGTCAATCAAAAAGAAAAAGAACAATCTGAAGCAGCGTCTCTTCTCATAGGCTTCTCCCCCTGTAGCGTCTTTTTACCCTTATCGGCGTCTCTTCTCCCCTTTCGTCGCCATCTCCTCCGTTGAGGTTTTCGACATTGCCTAATCAAGCGTCTCTTCTCCCTCACCGGCTCTAAATGGGAGAACTTGCTTCCCACCCTTCCATTACTTTCTCTCTCTCTCTCTCTCTCTCTCTCTCTCTAGATTCAAGCTTTGTACCTCCTCTTGTGTACGCTGTTCTTGGAAGCTCCAGGGGTCTTGCAGTAGGACCTGTGTCCATAACTTCTCTGATATTGGGATCAATGTCATTACACACAACAAAACGTAGAGGGCCAATTAAGGCTCAGTTCTTCTTCTTCTTGTTCTTTTCTCTCTCTCTCTCTCTCTCTCTCTCTCTCTTTCACACACACACACACAACACTATATAAATCACTTTCCCTCTCCAGAATGATTCAGTAGGGATATCAATGTGCTCGTGAAGGGTAATTTGGGCCTTATTTGTTTGTTGATCTTTAAAGATCAATTTATGAAATTATAAGTAAAGGATATGAATAAGAAGCCTAACTGATAAAATCATTATTTGCATGTTTGAAATTTCTTCATTATAGATCAATTTATTTAATTGAGTGGCTATGTACAAATTCACCTTGACTAGAAAATAATCACTTAATTTCTTATGATTTATTAACAAAATTAAATGCACCGTTAATATCAATTAACACTACTTGTAAATGGAACTTAGGATCTATTTGATTTAACAATTTAATTAGTAGCTTTTTTAAAAATTTTATGAACTTTTTAAATATTTTGGATTAGTTTTCTTTTACTTTCTTGATTCATCGTTATAAACCAAATTTAAAAATATAGTCGTTTTGAATTTTTTTTAAAAGTTCGCTAAAAACGAAAAAAAAAACCACATTAAATCCTTAAAGTAGCTTTTTTCGTTTTATATGAACTCTTTTTATTTTCTTGTTCAATTTTTTTTTACTTATTTGATTTTTTGTTACGAGAAAAATTTAAAAAAATATCATCACTTGAATTAACGTAAAATTTTTTTACTAAAATACAAAAAAGATTCATATAAAAAAATTGTCCCACAGGTGCCTTAGTTAAGCCTTTTGTCGGGACCCAGTCCCTAGTTATTTTCAAGTATTATTGAAAACGAATATGCTATGTTCGGTGAAAATGACTAAATGTGCAGATCATGCGTAAGAATGAAAACTTGAATATGTGTATGTTTGCTAACAATGGTTAAATGCTGAGTAATGCATAAGAACGTTATTGCAAGGTGTTTGGCTTATATTTGATTCAGTTTTTACATTTTTGATTCGAGGTTTCCACCCAGTGTGACCGCTCGAGCGGAGGGTAAATCGCTCGAGAGAACAGTTGGCAGTGAGTTTGGGGAGTGGGGACCGCTTGAGCGGTGGGGGGTCCACTCAAGAGGACTGTCGGCAACCAGATTTTAAAAGTCACGTTTTGACTCTTTTTCTCTCATTCCTTTCATTTTTCTCTCTCTCTCTCTAGAATAGAAGTGAGAGATAGGGTTTAGATTTAGAGGGTTATTGGAGCTTTCTTGGCTTCTCTTAGTGAGATTTCTCGCGTCCATGTTGGTTATTTACTTGTTGGAGGCTCGAGTTAGACGTTGGAGGCTTCATTTTCGCCTTTCGGTTAGATATTCTCGCGGTTGGAGCTTGTTTGGAGGCTTCATTCTCGCCTTTCGGTTGAATATTCTTGCCGTTGGGCCTCTTTCTTGTAGATCTAGCATCTCAAAAGTAAGATCTATGACTATCTTTCAATATCTATATGATATGCATTTTATTTTTGATTTTATAAATATAAAAGCACGAAAATAGCATTTTCAAAATCCTAAATTAGGGTTTGATGTTAATGAAGGGTAAATCTTAGATTTATGGACGATTTAACATGATTATATCTTTACGTTGTCATTGGATATGATTGAATTTGAAAAATAATGGACTAGGGTTTGGATTTGAGTTAAAACTATGAAAAGTGAGATTTTAGGGTTAAGGGACCCTTATGTTAAAATTGATGTAATTATTGATTAAATTGAGGGTTATAATAACCTATTGCATTTACATTCCATGAGTTTCTGTGGTACATAACAATATCGGGTGTTAAGATTGGAGGTTTTGGTGTAAAATCAGAAAAACACTATGTCGTGGTTGGGTTTCGAACCGTAGTGGCATGGGTTTAGCAAGAGGAACCATTGTGGGTTGGACTCGTGCATGTGTAACGTGATTTGATAATTTAAACGGATCGATTTTGAGATCCAAGGATCGTTAAAGTTTGGGCACAAGTTTCTCCACGGTAAAAGACTAAAAAACTATGCAGATTGAATTCTCTGCCCGTCGGCTAGCAACCGGGAAAGGATGTTAGTTGTGGCGGAGTATAGAACATACCATTACTTCACGAGCCTCACGTGGCTTGGTTGGTAGTAACGCGGCGTGGGTTTATACACTCGTTTGGCGTCGATTCCTATGTTTTAAATCACGAGTTGTTAAAATATGAGAAAATGTTGATAGCGTGTGCGTGTGTGTGTGTGTGTTATGGAGGATTGTACCTTTGGAAAAATAAAATGGGATGATGAACTCTAATTGGATAGAATGGTTAAGTTGTGGAATATTGGAAAACTTGGGGTTGAATGGGAAGTGATGGGATTATGGGTTAAAACGGTTAGTATGACTAAAACCTTTGTTTGGAAACTCAGCTATGTGTTGGGATATTTGATTTTGGATAAATGGTTTGATTTTGGATAAACTTATATGTTGCATCCCGCATAACCACCTTCATATGTTATGCATGTGTTCATTGTTAATTCTTTTCCTACGAGTTTCGACTTATGTTGTTTAACAATATTTTAGGTGATAGCAAAAAGAAGGTTTTGGAGTAATATGATGGTCGTTGGACCCTTTTGACTAACTGATAGAATTACACTTGCTTTGATAGCATATTTTTGAGAAATACAATTGTAAAGATGAAATTCTTGTTTTCTTTTGGAGTACTTGGATTATTGTAATCTTGATTAGAACACTCGTGTTGTAAGGCCGACCCTAAGGCCGCATATTCATGTTATGTATGCATGTGAGGACATTTTGTTCGTTCGAAGGGTTGAAAGTCTTAATTTTTAAATGATATATCTCGATATTGAAGTTTGATTTTGGGCTCTTGGGTTGAAAGGTGGTTATTTTACTCTCAAATGAATGTTTTACTTCTCAAGTTTGCCCATCAAAAATCATGTTCATTGGATGAGAAAAATGGGTGATTTTCTAGTACTTAGAAAAGTTCTTAAACTTTTGGGTAGTGAACTCTCGGATGCCCCACCGCTCGAGTGGTGAGGAGTCCGCTGAAGCGGACTCCGCTAGGTGGCATTTTATTGAAAATTATTTCAGAATGGGATTTTTCTTAAATATTTTTGGGCTATCTTCTGAGGTATAAATTAACTGTTTTTAAGGGTTGTTTACAAAAAAAATGGTTTCTTTTATTTGTATATTTTTCTAATTTTACTTGGGTGTTAGTATTTCAAAATTGGGGCGTTACACCTTCCCATTGAGCACCATTTTTTGGTTATGGCACAAGCTGACAGGTTTGGTAAGGTTAAATTGGTAAATTTGTAATTATTGTTAACGAGTACAACGATTTCACCTTGTGGTGGCAAAAGGTGAAGAATATTTTGACACACGAGGGACTGATCAAAGACTCAAGAAGATGTCAGAAAAATAAAAAATGATAAAGGCTGTAGAGTGGGAAGAGATGCGAAACTTGGCTAACAATACGATTCAATTGTATCTCGGCAATAGCACGCTTCAGAAAGTCATCAACGAAAGCGATCTGGCAAAACTTTTGGCTAAGTTAGAGAGCAGGTACAAGTCAAATATATTAATGAATCGATTGTCTTTAAAGAAACAGTTATATGCACTTCAGATGATAGAAGAAGCAAACTTTATGGAGCATTTAGACTAGTTCAACAGGATAATAACGGAATTGGATTCTCTTTTTAGTTTTTTTACCTTCATCATATGAGCATTTAAGGACTACACTAATATTTGAAAAAGATACTGTTGGCTTAGAAGAGGTTATTGCTGCTCTTATAATGTCACGCCCCAAAATTCGGGGTCACGTGAAAATTCATCAAACACTAGTTTTATGAAAAATATAGGTTTTCATACATTTAAATCCGCCTGTTGAAACTAATAGAATACCCAACAAAAGGATCTCTCATAAATAAATAACATACAGATCCAACATGCATACGATATATCGCCTTATGGCGTACAAAATCTACCTTTAGGAACAGGTATACCAAAAAGAAAAAACTATAAAAATCTTCTGCCACCGTGGGCACCACCAGAGCTACTCATGCATATCATCACCTGAAAATGATTTTACAGAAAATCTCACTCGTGAGCTGAAACCCAATAGAAACAGACTATAAACCTGTAAAGTAGGAAATATGCAATCATATAGGATAGGAGCTAAACTCAACCACTAAACCCAAAACGGTTTTCTACAAACTCCAAGTTTTCCTATCAGACTACACAAGTCTCCCAAAACGGTTTTATTTCATAAAACCCATGTTTTCATCCTTCAAACCAGGTATTGCAACAAATGCAAATGATCAACCACAATTAAGGAAAATAGTAATCAAAACATAGTTTTTCTCACGGAATGTACCATAGCAGAATAGAAGAATATGATCCTAGGTACCGACTCCATCACATGGGAAAAGAGGTAACAATTATAGACTCTTACCCATTATCCTAGTCCTTAACCACTTAAGGCCTGCTAGATAATGACAAGTTCTATACGAAGCACCATAACGAATCACTCAATTTACGGGTACGTCCTCAAGGGAGCTGAACACCCATCCGCCTTAATTTACGGGGACTAACCCGAAGGACCTGAGTACCTACTCTACGCATGTTTCCGGACTTACACCGAGGTCAACTCGTGCCAAATACACGTCATCCCGGTACATCTAGATATTCTTCCTAAAAACCGAATTATAGCTCAACTACAAAACATTTCCACAAAACCTTTCACAAATATACATTATACATGTATATTTAGATCCGTCCATCAACATGGAGATCAACAAAATATTTTCAAAATGTTTTTCTCCATTTTCAACAAATATTTCAAAACCTGAGACTCAACCCCAAGGGTTAGTTCCAAACCTCCAAAATAGAAAAATGTCGAGATTTCCACAAAAACCACCATTATCCACCGTTTTTAAGAACACCCTTTGAAAACCCAACATCCACATGTTATATCATGTAATAAACCAGGAAAGCGTAAAGCATGATTTTTATCCGAAACAAGGTTTAAACATAAAACATGATATATAAGCATTTTAATCGGTGAAAAGCGTACAACTGTATGCAGCATAACTGGGCAACCGTCACTATCACATCCCGACACCCGGGCCACGTGAAACACCCACAAACAAACTCCCAAAGAACAAGAGACTTGATCAAAAGGGCTCACAC
>JAULJZ010048276.1:0-14162 GCA_032270985.1 Heliamphora pulchella
GTATTAATGAGAAACACTCACTCTCTTTACAGAAAAGATTTACAATAAATGAGAAGGTAAAGAGAGATGAGAAACAAGAGCAGGAGATTCAGCAATAAATGAGGGCTTGAGAATTTTGAGTTTGATTCAAGCAATGGAATAGTAAATGTAAGTCTCTAGTTGTAGTAAATGCTGACAAATTACTCCTTATATAAGATCTTGTGCATTCATGACTGTTGGAGGTAGGTGGGAGCAATAAATGTCAAAAATTCAATCGTTGAGGTCTACCGTAAATTTGAATTTTTGTCACTAGTGTCGACATAAAAGCCTTTAGTGTTGACACAAATTGTCAAGGGCTGAGATCTTCAAGTGGTTGGGTCGACATAATTTCTGAATGCTATCTCACCAACATCATGGTGTCGACACCTTTAGGTTTGGTGTCGACTTGTTTGAGACGTCAGCATCTGGGGAGGACCATTTGTGTCGACTCATTTTGCCTTTGGTGTCAACACTAAATTCTGTAGGAAGCCTCAGTTCTTTTGTGTCGAAACTTTTGGACTTTGGTGTCGACACCAAAAATTCTTCAGGCGGGCTCAGAACTTTTGTGTCGACTCATCTTGCCTTTGTGTCGACACCTAAAATCTGCAGGAGACCTCGGTTGTTTTGTGTTGACACGTTTTCCATTTGTGTTTACTCAAAATTTTGGATACCTAAGTTGAAGCACTTTTGTGTCGGCACAAAACTTATTTGTGTCGACTCATCTTGAGTTTTGAGAGCTACGACTCTTTTGTGTAGACACAAGACTTGTTTGTGTCGACACCAAGCTTTGATACCTGAAGATCAACTTCATGAAATAGTTAGGGTGTCAAACAATTTGTTCAATAGGTGTTGACACACTTGATATACTTCAAGTATACTTTGCCTTAAAAGTGTTTGACTTATTTTTTAATAGAGTTCAACACAAAATAATCTTAATTAAGAATATGTAAGTGTTTTAATTCTTTTGAGAGTTAAGTCAATTTTTTTAGCTTAAGGTGTTAACTTAATTATTCAAAATGTGTTAACACTTTCATTTTGGAAATATAAAATATTATCTATTTAAAATCTATTTATTCTTGAAAAATGAATTATGAAAATCATCAAAATCAAAATAAAAATCTTTGGGCTAACAATCTCCCCTTTTTTGATGATTACAACCATATTATTATTTTTTAGAAAATATTTAAAAGTATTTTTGAATAAGAATTCTCTCTTTATCGATGTGCCTTAAACAATATATACAATCATAAGAGCAAGGCATTCAATCATTATGAAAGCATACAATGTTGATATGATATGCAACAAATAATCAAGAAACATTTTGAGTTTATTAAAATATGTGCAATGTGATTTATCCAAAACTCATATCCAAATATTCATAGCCAAAATATTCAACAATCATTCATAGGCATATGAACAAGATATAAACAACCACATATATAAGCATAGGGCATTCATTTAAAAAAAAATGCAAACATCCAAACCATTCAAACGATACATTGTAAAAGTGTGTAAGTGTTTTCAAACATCCATCCAAAACAATTAACCAACCCATGCAACCAAAACATGTGTGTTAAACATGTTACATCTTTACCTTCACTAAAAAACAAACTTAAAAAACTAATGTTTTCTTCTTTCTCTTCTCCCTTTCACTCCCCTTCACTCTTCTCCCCTTTTGTATTCTTAAAAAAAAAAACTATTGGTCATCCATGAATCTTTTGAAATCCTTCTTCTCCTTTGCTTTTTGCTTGCTGGCAGAGGATTGTTCCTTTGATGCTCGTGCTCGCTCATCCTTAGCCTCAGCAGCAGCCATTGCTTCATACCGGGCAACCAATGCAATGTCTGCTTCCCGTTTGACACGCGCTGCCTTTTCTTCTTTTGTTTCTTTGCGGTTGAACTATTTTGCCCAGGCTTCTTTGATCCACTGTAGGTATTCTTCCACTTTCTGAGAGTTTTCTTGAACGACCATGACCACTCCTTCGTCGTATTATTTTCTTATTTGCCGTATGATTGCATTGTTCGCGTTAACAATGGAGACTATGCTGTCGTCAATTATTCGACACAATGATCGTCCGGCGTCAGTGGCTCTTTCTACCTCTTTACGGAGTGTGCAGTTAGATTTGTCAAGATGCTTTACTTTGTCAGAAAGGTCAAAAACAGAATGATTGGGATCAAAGAAATCTTGGTCAACCTTTGCTTGAAAGGATGACAAGGTGGATGATAGAGACTTGATTAAAGACACTACTTTTGTTAAATCAACAGAAATAGGAGCAGATGATGATGTGGGTGGAGCAGATGCAATAGCAGGAGGAGGGGGAGCAAAAGATGGACCAAGAGTGTCAAAAGGTCCATGAACATCAGGTCGAGAGGGAGAAGAATCAAGATCTATAGGAATGGATGAAATATCTCGAGGAGGAGGAGGAGAAGTCCTGGTAGATGAGGGGGTCCCACGACGAGAGGTGGTCCAAACACCATTAACATTTGTAATTTGCATATGTTTTAGTGATGAACTACCGTACAAGTCATGTTTTGAAAAGACAATAGCCTTCTCCTCAGATAGATCAATGCCAAAATGGCAAAAAACTTTGGTGAGATACATCCCGTGAGGAAGAGAAGAGTTTGACTTACTGTGTGAGTGAAGCATGTGGAAAATGAACAAGAAATCTAAATCTAAGTTTTTCTGTTCAAGAATACACCACGTTATGAAAATGTGCATATAAGTAACATCACTAAATTTTCCCATTTGGGGTAGAAAAATGTGGTTTACCATATAATGCAAAATGTGCATTTCTGGTTTCAAAGAGTTAACCTCTAAGGGCTTGGAAGGGTCAATGTTTTCATTCTCAAAAATATTTTTCACAGATTTAGAAAATGAAAAACCTTCAACATCAATGGGTTTTTAATTATGATAAGCACAAATATTCCCTTCAGAAATCCCAAGAATTTCATCTAGAGAGGAAGGAGTCAGAACAATGTGACTCACCCTTGAATACAATAAATGAAAAGTATTAATGAGAAACACTCACTCTCTTTACAGAAAATTTTTTCAATAAATGAGAAGGTAAAGAGAGATGAGAAACAAGAGCTGGAGATTCAGCAATAAATGAGGGCTTGAGAATTCTGAGTTTGATTCAAGCAATAGAACAATAAATGTAAGTCTCCAGTTGTAGTAAATGCTGAGAAGTTACTCCTTATATAAGCTCTTGTGCATTCATAACCGTTGGAGGTAGGTGGGAGCAATAAATGTTAAAAATCCAACCATTGAGGTTTATTGCGAATTTAAATTTTTGTCGCTGGTGTTGACACAAAAGCCTTTGGTGTCTACAAAAATTGTCTAGGGTAGAGATCTTCAAGTGGTTGGGTCAACACAAATCTTCTGATGGGTCGACACAATTTCTGTACGCTACCTCACAAACATCATGGTGTCGACACCTTTGGGTTTGGTGTCGACTCATTTAAAACGTCAGCATCCGGGGAGGACCATTTGTGTTGACTCATTTGGCCTTTGGTGTCAACACTAAATTCTGTAGGAAGCCTCCATTTTTTTCTGTTGGCACTTTTGGACTTTGGTGTTGACACCAAAAATTCTTCAGGCGGGCTCGAAATTTTTGTGTCGACTCTTCTTGCCTTTGTGTCGACTCTCAAAATCTGTAGGAGGCCTCGGTTGTTTTGTGTCTACACGTTTTCCATTTCTGTCGACTCAAAATTTTGAATACCAAAAGTGAAGCACTTTTGTGTTGGTACAAAACTTATTTATGTCGACTCATCTTGAGTCCTGAGTGCTACGGCTCTTTTGTGTTGACATAACGCTTGTTTGTGTCGACACTAAGCTTGGATACCTGAAGATCAACTTCATGAAACAGTTATGGTGTCAAACCATTTGTTCAATAGGTGTTGGCACACTTGATATGCTTCAAGTGTACTTTGCCTTAAAAGTGTTTGACTTATTTTTCAATAGAGTTCAACACAGAATATTCTTAATTAAGAATATGTAAATGTTTTAATTCTTTTGAGAGTTAAGTCATTTTTTTGGCTTAAGGTGCCAACTTAATTATTCAAAATGTGTTAACACTTTTATTTTAGAAATATAAAATATTATCTGTTTAAAATCTATTTATTCTTTAAAAATAAATTATGAAAATCATCAAAATCAAAATAAAAAACCATTAGGCTAACAATTTAGAAGAATACCTTGTTATTGGTCAATTCTTCAACAACGATTTGATTCCGAGTTGAAGCTCCCATCAGACCTTCTATTATATTTCCTTATACGATTCTCGAATATAGTGTGGGTTATAATATATCAAGAACTCGTACCGATAGAATCTGGACAGCTTTAGTCTTGAAGACAAGTTCTGAATATGGTTCAGCCTACCTGCATATTTATAGGGCTATAACAGGGACCTGTGGAGTAATTATAACCGAGTCTTCCATTGGAACACAGACATCCATTAGCGATTTTCGTAATTAAACCAATCTCATAGCGGTATTTGTAATTATAAAAATCTTGTAGCGGTTTTACAATTTTCATAAAACACTGAATTACATTTCACACCACTAAAGAACTATAATTGCACTCTAAGCCATAATCTCAAGACTTTCTTGCATTGAGCACCTGTTATTAATGCTTAATAATTCTACTCACGTTAAGATTTCTGATACTCACCAATTAAATTTAATTACTGACAATTTAATTTAATCGGCATTTTGAAATTTCTTAAGCTTTTTCGCTTAACTTATTTGACCGCCGATAATCAAATCCACCTACAGGGTTTGGCATGGTCAAAACTTATAAGTTTTCTTATGGAGGTATCGTCAATTCTGATCTTTCGAGACGTGAATTCCGTCAATAATTAATATTCACCATATAAAAAATACTGCCACCCAACTCATCAGAAATTTTGACTCATATAAGATCGCACCCTCTAATGAATCAAAATAACGAATATTAAATATACACAAATCAATAATTATTTCAAGATTAAGAGCATAAACACTATTCATAATAACTTTGAGGTGTGAATTAATTTATATAGTCAGTATAAAATTAATTACCCAACTGTGTTCTATTTAATACACACATAGTGTACTAGCATTGAAAGTCAAAACAATAAACGACACTATTATCTGTTCTCCGTAACCAAGACAGGTCTACCAAAAGTCTGTATTACAATCGTATCGATGGTATGCCCATTTTTATCTAAACTGTGAACATAAGATTTATATTCTGTAAGAACCTAAAATCTGATCTTCTATATGGAAGTCGTACTCTACACACCCGATTAAATACTATACAGAATAAAGAACATTCATATATAACATTAAAAAAATAATATTACATACATTGCTCATAAAGATTCTCATAAAATAAAAAATTAATTTTATTAAAAATAAAATAAAATACTAAAAACGTGATTTTCAGTATACCAACCCTAACAATTTCACACTTATACTCAAAGCCATGCTGCCTTACACATGGCTCCCATGCCCTTTACATGACTATTAAAAGTCTTAGCCGGTAAGTTGTTTGTAAAAAGATCTGTGAGGTTGTCTCCTAATGCAATATTGGTCACAGTATCGTCACCTCTCTGTATAATTTCTCGTATCATGTGATACTTACTCTCAATGTACTTTCTTTTCTTGTGGACTCTTGGTTCTTTCGAATTTGCAACCGCTCCATTATTGTTATAATAAAGTGTAATAGCCTACTGAACTGAAGGTACTACGTCTAGATCCAACAAGATGTTCCTGAGCCGAACGGTCTCCTTGGTTGCTTCAGAAGCTGCCACGTACTCGGCCTCCATGGTAAAATCAGTAATGCAGGTCTGCTTGATACTCCTTCAACTTATAGCTCCACCTCCTAAGGTAAATACATATCCTGAGGTAGACTTATGGGAATCCTTATCGGACTGGAAATCTTAGTCTGTATACCCCAAAGGTACTAGACTATTTGTCTAGTAAACTAACATATAATCTTTAGTCCTTCTCGGGTACTTGATTATATTCTTTACCGCAGTCCAATACTCCTACCTTGAATTAGACTGATATCTGCTAACCATGCCAACGACAAAGCAGATGTCGGGTCTAGTGCAAAGTATAGTATACATGAGGCTTCTTACTATCGAAGCATAAGAAACCACCTTCATCTTCTTTATCTCATCAGGTGTCTTAGGACACTGATCCTTGGATAGAGTGATTCTATGGCTAAAAGGGAGAAATTTTTTCTTAGAATTCTACATGCTAAAACGAGTAAGGATATCATCGATATACTTTGCTTGTGATAAGCACAATATCCTTTGTATTCTATCTCGTAGAAGCTTAATCTCAAGGATGTGACTGGCTTCTCTCAAATCCTTTATATTGAATTGTCCAGATAACCATACTTTAACCGTAGATAATGCCCCCACATCATTTTTGATGAACAAGATATCGTCTACATAAAATACTAGGAAGATCACCATGCTTCCGTCACGCTTTTTGTACACATAGGACTCATTCGGACTCTGGTCAAAATTATAAGATTTTATGACTTGATCAAACCGAGTGTTCCAAGACCTCGATGCCTGCTTAAGTTCATAAATGGATCTCTTAAGCTTGGACAACATGTGCTCTTGGCCATTTGTAATGAATCCATCTGGTTGTATCATATAGATACACTCGTCAAGACTTCCATTAAGAAAAACTGTCTTGACATTCATTTACTAGATTTCGTAATCGAAATGAGCAGTAATGGATAAGAGAATTCATATAGACTTAAGCAAGACTACCGGTGAAAAGGTTTTCTCATAATCGATCCCTTCTTTCTAAGTGAACCATTTTTTAACAAGCCTAACTTTAAAGGTTTCAACCTTTTCTTCTGCTCCTCTCTTCCTCTTGTAGATCCACTTGCATCTAATGAATTTTATCCCTTTGGGTAGTTCTATAAGTTCTCAGACCTGATTGGAATACATAGATTTCATCTTAGAATTCATAGCCATTTGTTAAAGATCTGCATCTTTATCCTAAAGTGCTTTATTGTAGTTATAGGATTCGATATTCAGTTTTATCGGGATCTTATCAAAAGACTCTTCCAAGAACATATACCGATCAGGTTGATGAACAACCCTCCCACTATGACGAGGCACTACCTGTGTTTGTGTACTAGCAGTAACACGCTGTGCAGAATTTGAACTCTGTGCATTAGCACCTTGTTCTTGATTTGCACCTGTCCCGATAATCCTTCCACTACGACAAAGTAATGGGATATCAGTGACTTATGGTTCCTCTTCCATTCTACTGATATTTTCTCTCATTTCTTCCAGAATAATATTACTTTTGGACCTGTGGTCCATAATATAATCTTCTTCCAATAATCGGGCATTGGTGCTAACAATGACCTTCTGATTCTTAAGATTATAAAATAGTCCACCCTTCGTCTCCTTGGGATACCCCATAAAAGAAACAGACTTTTGTATTCGATTCTAACTTACCCGCGTTCCCTTTCAGCACATGTGCTGAACACCCCCAAATCCGAATGAGTTTCAGACTAGACTTATATTCGGTCCACAATTCTGTGGGAGTAAAAGGTACGGACTTAAAAAGTATCAAGTTCAGAATATAAGCTGTTGTCTTTAAAGCGAGTCTCCAAAACGAATCAGGTAATCCTGAATAACTCATCAAGGACCTTACCATCTCTATAAGAGTCATATTATTTTTTTTACTACACCATTCTGTTACGAAGTGTCAGGTACAGTCAATTGGGATATAATTTCTTCTAATAACAGGTAATTCCTAAACTCTTCAAAAAGGTATTTTCCATCACAGTCGAATCGTAGTAATTTGATACTTTTACCCAGACGTTTCTCTGCCTCTGCCTTGAATTCTTTGAATTTTTCAAAGCATTCAGACTTATGATGTATTAGGTAAATGTATTCATACCTTAAGTAGTCATTAATAAAATTGACAAAGTACTCAAAGCCACCTTTAGCCTGAATTGTCATAGGATTACACAAATCAGAGTGAACCGGCTCGAATGGTTCTTCAGCTCTATAGCCTTTGGCTGAAAATGGCTTCTTGGTCATCTTACCCTCTAAGCAAGTTTCACAGACTGAAAGGGTCTCCACCTTTAATGAACTCAAAGGTCCATCTGCTACAAGTCTTTTTATCTTTTATAGATTAATGTGATTCAAGCGTAAGTGTAAAAAAACGTTTGGTTCATTAAAGAAAGAAACTTTCTCTTATATGATAAATTAGATGCATTTTTCAATTCAGTTAGTTACAATGTAGGAGATATTGGAGTAATAACATAAAGATCATCGACCAATGTACTAGAACAGATAACTCGTTTATTATCCTTAATAACCACAGAGTTATTAAAATAAACTAAATATCTGTGTTTAACCAATCTAGAAATGGAAACTAAGTTCCTTCTAATGGAAGATACATAAAGACAACATCTTAATATTAAAACCCAATCTCTACTAAAATTGAGAGTGACATCTCCCACTACAATTGCTGTTACCTTTATATTATTGCCCATATATAGGTAAATTTCCCCATCCCTAAGTTATTGGGTTTCCTGGAATTCTTGCAACGAATTGCAAACATGATTAGTGGCTCCTGTATCTATACACCAGGTACTGTTAGATAACACTACTAAGCATGTTTCCACAACCAGTGAACAAAAATTATCCTATTTGTTCAACTTGTTGAGATAAACTGGACATAACTTTTTCCAGTGCCGTGTTTGGTTGCAGTAAAAACATCTGCCTTTCGGTTTTTTCACGTCAGTCAGTGATCCACTAACTACCATTGAAATCGTGCCACCCTTTTTTTGAACATTTTTCTTCGTTATGTCTTTCGGCCCAGAGGAAGAACTTTTTTCAGAAACAAACACATTTCCTAGCATTAAAGGAATATCTTTTGGTAGTTAAAGCAATATCTAAGTTACTTTTTTAACAAAATTCGATTCCGTTAGTTTATTTTCTTTGAGTATAGCCGTGAGTGAATTGAAAGCCATTTTATTCCTAAAAATCACATAATTAAAAATATAGTTAATTATGACGAGCAAAACTTTGAATTTATTTTAATTTGGTTCCCTCTACCATTTTAAAAAAAATTCGTCAGCAGTCTGGTATCTTGTGAATATCATGCCTCGATATGAGAACATTTAGTATCTATCATTTTTTCAAATAGGTCAATTCTTATTAATTTTACTATCTAGACAACTGATCCTGCCAAATAAAATTAAATAGCTAAGATAGTTTCGGTCTGGTATATAATAGTAGTGACTCAGATGGAAAGGTTACTATTATATACAGTTAAGTATTAACCATCACCTAATCCCAAATTAATCGCTTCGCAATGAACCCTTCAAATGAAGAAATGATCCACACTAACAATTATTCAGAATTATCCCTAAATAAGGTTTGTACTGACAATACCGCAATTAATCTGTCCAATAGAGAGAAAGGCCTTACTGCCAATACGCAGGGTTTAATTGCATCGCCTACAAACTGGTAATAAAGACCACATGATTTATCTGTAAATAAATTTGAACTCCCATTTAGATCTTTAAAATATTTTTTAGAGTTATAAAAATTCGTTTAATTAAAATAAATTTATTAATTTAAAAAATCACACGATCTAAAAGAATCAAATATCTTTTCGTATACATGATTTTAAATATTCAGATTTGCCAAACCATATTTTCGTGTTTAAATGCGTACTAAATAAAATTTAATAAATGCATAATTTTTTCTTCAGCTTTTCAGCTAAGGTAGTGATTAAAAATATTTATTTATTTTATTTTTCGTTTCACATTTTTAAAAAAATAATAATTTATTTTGATTAAATATTTTTTTATTTAATTAATTCAAAATTTAGAATTAATTTCTACGTTTTTTCAAGATATCCGATTTTATGAAAAATCATCTTAAATGTGATATTTTATAAATAAAATAAAATATCTAAAGTTTTTTCATTTAATTAAAAAATTATTAATTAAAAAAATTTTATTTTATTTTTCATTATAAAATATTTTAATTAAAATCAAAATTTTGAATTAATTAAATTAACAGAATAATATAAACACAGATATGCGACATCCACGCAGTTCATATATATATAAACACAATATTCATATATCTCGATTTTATGATCAAAGTGAAAAGCTGAAGCGTTTTAGTCTTCTGTTGAAGATAAACTGTAAAAATCCCTGTTCGTGTCTGATTCTTGTATCCCGATTGCATCAGGATTTTCTGATACACTGTCGGCCACAAACCACCGCCGTCGGCGCCGCCACTCCAGCCGCTTCAAGTGGCTTTTGTCGCCTCCTCGGTACTCCATTTTTTACACTTTTTATACTGAAAAATAACTCTAAAAAAAGTAGTATTTTTTTAATCACAAAACCAACTTAAAAATAGTCCGAAAAATAGCCTAAAAAACTGCCCAAAAGTCGTCACCGCCGCAGATAGCGCTGGCGCCCCGAATAGCCGCCCGTTTGGGCTTTTTTCGACGATCTTTTTGCGCTTGTTTTTTTTTTATTATAAAAAAAAGCTCAAATATCTACCCACCTGTTGTTTCGAAGAATGTCTTGAAAATAGTCCGAAAAGGTCCTAAAAAATAGCCCTAAACAGCGCTTGTTGCATTGCCGCCGCCGCCGAAAAACCACTACTGTTTTGCGCCTTTTTGTGCACTGTTTTGGCCCAGTTTCTAATGGTTTTTGGAAAGTGTTTTAAGTTATGTTTATTGCTATTTTATGCCTAAAAAATTGCTCAAAAAATAGTCTCAAAAATAACCTGAAAAATACATCAAAATCGCCGTCGGCAAAGCTGCCAGTGGTGGACTGTTTTTGCTATTTTTTCTTATTGTTTTTGACTTATTTTTGCTATTGTTTTTAATACATAAATATTACAAAAAAAACTCACCAGAAAAAACTATTTAAAACCGTTAAAAATTTACTGCAATCCGTGACCCGTAAAAATCTAAAACCACCGCCGGTGCCGGTGTCGTTACCTGCTCTTCATGCTCTTGGATATATTTAACATGTTCTTAAATAATCTAAATAGATATTTAAAAAAAAAATAGCTATTACATCGATCCTATGTCTCATAAACTCACATTCGATCTATCACGATCAACTCTTGTGATTAAAAATAATAATAAATCATCATCCATACATTCAATCAAACATGAAATAAATGATGATCATAAAATCAGGATTAGAACACCTGCAAAACTAAGTTAGCACAATTCTAAAACTATTCGACCCTAATAAAACTGTAAACAAAAAATAAAACGGCTCTGATACTAATTGTTAGAGGCAAAATTGCCAAGATTACTATTTTTATAAAGAATTTTTGGTAAAAATTAACTAGTAAGGAAAATACCGAAACGGGTTTCAGATAAAATTTTTGACGACAAATGATCAAAATTAAAACTCGTGCAACCACAGTTAATTTAGAAAAATACCTTTTTACCGGTCTATTCTTCAACTACGATTTGATTTCAAGTTGAAACTCCCGTCAAACCTTCTACTGTATTCCTTTCTACGATTCTCGAATATAGTGTGAGTTATAATCTATCGAGAACTCGTACCGGCAAAACTTGGACAGCTTTAGTCTTGAAGAGAAGTTTTGAATATGGTTCAGTCTACTCGCATATTTGTAGGGCTATAGCAGGGACCTGTGCAGTAATTATGATTAAGACTTCTAGTGGAACACAGACATCCATTAGCAATTTTTGCAATTAAGCAAATCTCGTAGCGGTATCTGTAATTATGAAAATCTTGTAGTGATTTCTGTAATTTTCATAAAATACTGAATTACATTTTACACCACTAAAGAAATATAATTGCACTCTAAGCCATAATTTCAAGACCTTCTTGCATTGAGCTCTGCTATAACTCAAGACCTTATTGCATTGAGCTCTGCTATAACTCAAGACCTTCTTGCATTGAGCTCCTGTTATTAAATGATTAACATTTCTCCCTATGTTAAGATTTCAGATACCTGTCAATTAAATTTAGTTATTGATAATTTAATTTAATCGACATCTTGAAATTTCTTAAGCCATTCCACTTAACTTATTTGACCATGGGATAATCAAATCCACCTGTAGGGTTTGATCCGGTTAAAACTTATAAATTTTCTTAAGGGGGTATCGTCAATCTCGATCTTTCGGGACGTAGATTCCATCAATAATTAATATTCATTATATAAATAATACTGTTATCCAATTCACCGAAAATTTAGACCCATATAAGATCGCACCCTCTAATGAATCAACATAACGAATATTAAATATACGCAAATTAATAATTATTTCAGGATTAAGAGTATAAGCACTATTCATAATAACCTTGGGGTGTGAATTAATTTACATAGTCAGTATAAAATTAATTAGCCCAATATGTCTGGTTCAATACACACAAAGTGTACTAACACAGAGAGTTGGAATAATAGACGATGCTATTATCTGTTTCTTATAACCAAGACAGGTCTACTAAAACTCTGTACTACAGTCGTACCGATGGTATGTCTATTTCCATATAAACTGTGAACATAAAACTTATATTCTGCAAGAACCTAAAATCTGATCTTCTGTGTGCAAACTGTACACATTAGATTAAATAGTATACAGAATGAAGAACATCCATGCATAACTTTAAAAAAATGATATTGCATACATTACTCATAAAGATTCTCATAAAATAAAATATTAATTTTATTAAAAATAAAATTAAATACTAAAAATATAATTTTCAGTATACCAATCATAACACCATTCGCATAAAAGTTTTAACGCGCTAGATTCTTTTGGAACAAAAATACCATAGAACAGATAAATTTATTTTTGGCTTTTCAAAACATGTATGAAGAACACGGATAAATTTATCTGTCTTTTATTGAAAACACGTGTAAAGAATACAAATAAATTTATCTGTCTTATTGAAAGCACGTATAAAGAATACAAATAAATTTATCTGTACCTTTTCAAAACATGTGTAAAGAACACAGATAAATTTATCTGTGTTTTATTGAAAGCACGTATAAAGAATACAGATAAATTTATCTGCCTTATTGAAAGTACGTATAAAGAATATTTTCTGTATTGATATGCAAACAGATAAATTTATCTATAATGCATAAATATGCAAATATATAAATTTTTCTATTTTTATACTAAACAAATGAATAACAAATGAATATCAAACAAATAAATTTATTTATTTGTTATACAAAATAGATAAATTTATCTATTTGTAGAGTATTTTTAGAAAAAAAATTCCACAATTTGAGCTTGCGCGTTAAAATTTATTTTTTTGAACTTTTGGTTGAAAATCCCTTATAAATAATGGATATATATAATAAAAAAATATGATATTTTTAAAATATATCTATACTAATATAATAAGACAACACCTGAACTTGATGATGCCTTTTTCTATACCCAAAATACTCTGAAATTACACTTATCTCCCCTGAGGTTTAAGCTTATTATAGGGACCTTACCTGTAGTTTCTAAAATTACACTGTTCTCCTCTGTCAAACTTATTGATCAAACGCAGTTAACAGAAAATAATCTTTTACTATTATAACCCTATAATTAAACTTATTTTTTTAAGGGAGAGGGAAGCAATTTCTGTAAAGGAAGAGGGAACAATTCCCTCCGCCTTCACACCTCTGACGACGGCGCCACCCCCATCACCCATCACTGTCGACAACGCAGCTCTTGCAAACCACCAGTTCCTCCCCTCTCCCGACTCTCTCTCCCTCTGTCGGGTCTTCTCTCTCTCTCTCTCTCTCTCTCTCTCTCTCTCTATATATATATATATATATATATATATATATATATATATTCATTGGTGGATGATTGGGGAAGATCTCCATACAACCCTCCAAGCATTCTGTGATCGTCGATTGATGATGGGCTCAGAAAAACCCTCGATCCGAAGTCGAGTTCAGAAGCTGATTGAAGTTTGAGATGCTCATAAAAGAAAATAGTTGCTTAGTGACTGAAGATTGAGAATTGATGGGATTGGAGTTTTGGATTTTACTGTTTTTCCTTCTCAGTAATGGGATGTTGGAGTTAAAATCAATATATATATATATATATATATATATATATATATAGGAGATAGATCAATTTTCCCTGAGAGGGAG
>JAULJZ010048287.1:0-14162 GCA_032270985.1 Heliamphora pulchella
GTAAGTATGGGGGGAGGGAGGGAGGGGTGGTGGTGGTGGTCAATTGAGCAATCAAAAAATAAATATTAATATCATAATATTTTTTAATTAAAAATATAATTATTCCCATTAAAAAAAATACAGCAGAATTCATAATAATACAAACTAATATAAATTATCTCAATACATCACACCATATCATTCTCTTAGTATTTATATTTTAAATACGGATGACATATTTTTTGTTTTTAAAAGGCCACGATAAAAAGTTTCACAAATTATAAATTTATGCTTTATTTGGTAACTTAGTTTTAAGTTAAAATTTTTGCTTTAAGTCACTTTAAGCCAAATAAATAACAAAATTATTTGGTGAACCAAGTGGGTGATTTTAAGCTCAAAAATAATAGTCAAAAAACTTGATTTAAAGTGGTTTTAAGTTAAAAAAATTTTAAGTCAAAAAAAGGTTGTGATTTCTAAAATTTTATTTTTACATAATTTTGTATTTAATATAGATATTATTTAATAGATTTTGACGAGTAAATTTTAAAAATATATTTTTTTATAAAATGTGAATATAGAAAATTTCGTTGAATACAGTTATAGAAGTTTATACATATGTTTTTTTTTTGTCAAAACAATATTATAATTATATTCAGAAGATATTCTACTTATTAATTAAAATATTTAGTTGTGTTATACTGATTATAGATGATTAATTATTACATACTATAAAAGTTATTATTTTATAATTTATAAATAACCCTATTAACAAAAAAAATTTAAAATCGTTACTGCACACTAAATACTGTAAAATTCACTATAAATATGTAATAATTTATAGAGTATAACATAAATTGACTATAACCGGATTTTTAAAATAAAATAAAAACAAAACTTTCCACAAATTCTATAGACAAGGAAAGGAGACGATGATCTGTAAATTTTCCCGTTGGGAGTCATCATTCATTGAAACAGTCCCAAGGAAAAAAATAACATAAAATAATGTACCTAGAACGTGTCAATCATAACGGTACCTTGGAATTTTTGCTACTACTTTATTGATCGAACGGTAAAAAAATCAAAAGTATCTCTCCATCAACGGTCGGCCGCGACTCAACCTGGACCGTCGATCTAATCGAAAAGCCGAGTCAAAATTGTCAGAGAATATGACAAATCAGACGGCTGGAACGGGGGGAGCTGCTACGTGGACGGTCACAACGGTATGACACGGAAAGAAAAGTCTAAGTTCTTGAGGCAACAGAAATAAAAGAAATTAAACGGCTAGGATTTAATTTTGGATTGTCCTGTTGATGAGTTGTCAATCAATTATTAGTTGTACAGATCGAAATTAAATTATTTCGAAATTAGAAGCCTTCAAACCGACTTCGACTTTAAACCCTCGGGGCCTCACCTCTTCTCTTCCCACCTTCGGCGTCCTTAAATACTGCGCTTCTCTGCACATTTTAGAACCCATCGCCTCTCTCGCTCTGTTCATCGATTATCGTGTGTTGTGAACTGTGAAGAGAGAGAGATAGATAGAAAAGGAAAACAAGAATGGCTTACTCGTGCACAGTGTTGGTGTTGATGTTCTCTTTGGTTGTTGGATCTGCCTTCGCTCAGGCTCCGGCATCGCCACCGACTGCATCGCCGACGAAATCTCCAGTGGCGTCGCCTCCCAAGGCGGTGGAGACTCCTTCCCACGCTCCGTCTCCGTCCGTGAAGGCACCGACAGCCGCTCCAACCACCGCACCGCCGACCTCTTCTCCGGTGGCTTCTCCGCCTTCTCCCCCCGCCGCTCCCGGATCGGCTCCCACCGTCTCCGCCGTGCCTCCTTCCTCGATCTCCTCCTCTCCCGGCGAGTCACCTTCTTCCGCTCCTACTTCCACTACTCCTAGCAGCGCTGCATTGCACAGAGTCACCGTCGCCGGATCTGCTGCGGTTGTAATCTTCGCCGCGACGTTGTTGCTTTAGATCCGGAAGTTTCCTCACTTCGGTGGAGTTGGAAGACTTATGATTTATTTATTATTACATTTCAATTTGATTATTTCAGTTACTTGACTGTTCGTGTTGACGGTGGTGTTGATGTCCATTCTTAATTATCCGATTTACAGTTGATTTCATTATCACTATTGCTGATTATGATTCTTTTGTATGGTTTATACTTTTGATCCCTCTGTTTTTTCTCTTCAAATCTTGTCTGCTGTGTACTGGTTTGATCTCTCCGATATCTAATTCTTGTGGATTGAAGTTGTTAACTTCAACGTCACGATCGTTATCATAGAGATCTCATGCGAGTTGTGATTGATAGGTGCAAGAGGGGTCGCTTTTTGTCGGATAGGTGTGACCTGCTGCGACTTGGATGTGGTTGTTTTGACTCGAATTTAGGCCGATTTTAATTGTGCAGGTGTCACGTGGTTCAATGCTGTTGAACTCTATGTTGCAGTGCTCCATGTGCATTACTCTCAGAGAGGACTCCGTGTTACAGGACTCACTTAAAAAAAAAAATTTAATTTTAAGTTTTTGTTTTTTCAGATGGGATTAAATTATTTAGGATTGAGCTGTAAAAAGGCATATTGCCGTACCTCACAAATTTACCTTTTTACTTAATTTTGTAGTAACAAAATTTAATGAGAATAATAATTTTTATTTAGATGATGATGATGATGATTAGGAGACACAAGTAATTTACATCAACCATGTACATCAAGAACCAATCACATGTAGAGACAAAAATTGAGATTGGTAACGCCTTGATTGGGAATTTAGCTTTTTTGATTAAAATTATAAAAAATTAATTTTATTTGTTTGGAAAAAAAATTAAAAAATTAAATTAAAATATAAATTCTTATAATATTCAAATCAAAAACTCTCACAATTTTTAAACTACAATAATACTCATTATTCATAACTTATTTACTACCACTATATATATATATATTATATATAAGGGTAAAATTGTCAATTTTGAACAAAAAGTAAAAAAATTAATTTTTTATCCAAACAACTAATTTAAAAAAAGTTAGCTTAAAATCTAAATTACCAAATAATCTATTTTGAACTCAATTTAACTTTTTAACTAAAAATACAAAAAAAAAAATTTTTAAACTAATTACCAATTGGGACTTAAGTCTTTAAATAAAAATTTTAACTACTCGGAGTCTCATTCTTTGTTTTTGTCTATAGTTAATTTCGTGATTAATTTGCCCGTACAAATTGTGTTTTTAAATTTACATAATGTGTGTGTCGTTATTTTATTTATTTGTTAAGACCACTGCATAACGTTACCTAAGGTACTACAAAAGTACCTAATATAATTTCCCTGCTTCCAGCAAATTTCTGACTTCTCCAAACAATGGATAACCGTGAGATGTATGTATTTCTTATGCAATTTGTGGTTGATTTCTCTGGGTACGTGCAGAGTGCTCCGTTCGAATCTGGAAAAACAAGCTAAATAGTAATTGTGAGAGAAAGAGTGCAAGTTTACATTTTCAGTAAATTTCTATATGATGCATAGAACAGTGCATAAAACACCACATTTATATGTGTTATTCATGTTAACAAGTAATTGTAGATCCCAATTATTCTATTTACAAATACAAAATTGTCACATACTTATGCATTATTTTATGTGTTGTACATAAATTTATCGTTACATTTTTATCATTTTCCCTTTCTTAGGCCAGATGTGGCTATTTTTCATTAAATGACCATAGATCTCTAAGGCTGGGGTTATTTTGATAGGTTTGGAAGGTTAGATTGAATTAAAAAAACATGTAGAACCTAATATTTTCAGAACTTGCCTCTTGAAATTGCTAGTCCCCCATTTGGATTTGATTATTAATTCTTAATATTAAGGATTAATAGTTTGGTATTTATGAAATTATTTGTCCCACCCTCCTAAGATTATTTGTTCTCCTTTCGAATTATCTTCTCTTTTTATCCAACAGTCACAAATAATCATTTAACTATTATCACATATTTTATTTCATTTTAACAAAAATAATATAAATAATATCATAGTATACATAATTTCATTTACTATCTTAAGAACTTAAAAAAATGTAAAATTTACGTATCATTTATCTCTCTTATCCTATTTAATTCTATTCGACACATCAAATATAACCTTAAAGCATGTTTGGATGTAGGATTAAATAGGAGGATAGAACTATTTAAAAATAATCCTATATCGTGCTATTTTTGGGAAGCATTCGGAAGAGGTTAAGAAAATTTCCCAACCAACTGAACACCTTATTGGTGTGATTATTCCAATCACATGAGAGAGGTGAGTTGATTAATCTTAAGACTATTTTGAGCATTTTTATGCGTAAAAAATTTTATCATGTCAAACCAAATAACGTACTATTCATCCTTAGATTATTCTACTATCAATCAAAAACTCTTCGGTTCAAAAAATACTATACTAATAATGTAATCCATAATATTCCAAATATTAATATTTTAAATACATTAATTATTTTATAAAAATAATATTTCAACCAAAGGAGCCCTAGTTTACATTGCATCCATGTACACGTTGTAGGGTCCTTTAAAACAAATAAATAAAGAATAATTATGAAGATGCGAAATATGCAAAGTAATCAGAAAATACAAAGCAGAGAGAGATGAGGTTGAGTGAAGGAGAAGACTAATCGAGTATGGAATACTGGCAGCATGAACAATGCATCCGGCTATCAAATTTGATCTCTCTAGAAGCATATCTATCCATTCTATTTATAACAATTAGAGGAGTTTGTTAGGATCAGAATAAGACTCCTCAAGAGAACTAATCAGATCATGAAAAGCGATCTCGGGAAATCAAGGGATTCTATCATGAAAATCGACCAGCTAGTGTTCTCCTTCAACTCCACTAGGTCAGCCACCGGATGCCTCGTGGGTACTCGACCCACTCGGGTCGAGTGACTTGAGTGTCACTCGAATGACTCGAGTGGGTAAATTTAGTAGCTTGACGAATTCTTTTCTTAGCCACCAAACCACATGTCTTCCAACGTCCCGTGTAGGATTGTACTGTCATTATTTTCGTTGTCTCTAGGACTGTCTTTTGATTATCAGAAGAATCTATAATCAGATAGTCTGTGCTATATCTTGGCTGTTCAGTCTGTGTTAAGCCACATAGTCTGTGCTATGTTATCATTGTTAAGTAGTCAGAGCTACACAGCATGTACTGTCTTCACGACCTATGCCGTGGCAATAATAAGTCTGTGTTGTCTTCATAGTCTTTGCCATGGCAAATAGTCAGAGCTACTATCGTAGTCAGGGCTACGCTTCATAGTCTGTGCTATGAAATGCTGTATGTCTTATCACAGAAAAGGCATTCGAGCGACTTGGTAATCTCAGTGGCTTGGGTCTGAACAAGTTATCCCTTTTGACTCGATTATTCTGAATGCTGTGTAATGCAAATGTCTTTTATTCAATGAGACAAACATAGCTTACTCGAGTAACTTAAAGTCAAGTGACTCTAATTCAAGCTACTTGACCTTCCTTTGTTCAAGATGCTCGAGCCTACCAATACACCTGGTCACTAGGCACTCGTGCTTCCTTGCGGAGTTACCTATACTCTGATCCACTTGGCATTCGGAGTTGTTCATCTTTTGAGCTAAGTAACATCAGCTGAGGTCCCCTATCAGAGCCATCTATTCGAGTCATATACTTGAGCTATTGACTTGATCCATTCACTCAAACCATATGCTCGAGTAGTTTGGGTCTAGTTTTATTGGTAATTTATACTCTTTTATTTGAGTCATCTACATTTTCCCCCATGCAAGTGCGCAAGTTACCTCGACTTCCTTCGCGCGTGTTATACACGCGCCAACTTGTGCGCGTGCATACCCACTAATTGCCCAACCGCTTCGCCGCCTTGTTACCGAAAAAGGCAGCCATGTCGTTTCGGTTTCTTCCTTTTCCCCTTTTAAAGTTGTATTCTCTTCAAACAGTCTTCACCTTCTACAGGCTCTTTTTCCATCTCTTAGAATTTCTTCACTTACTCCTCTTTTTGCTAATGGCCTCTCGTGCACATCACTCATCTACCGACCTCAATGTTGGTGAGCGCAGGGCCCATCTAGAGTCTCGCCCTGCCATTCCTCTCACCAATGACATATGGCACCAATCTTTAAAGGCAAGAATGACTCGTTCTGGAAGGCTGTTGATGCCTTTACACCGGCTTCTGCTTCCACCTCGCAGCCCCATCTCCTTTATCCTAAAGTTAACTCTAACGAGGCCGAGATGATTACTCCGTCCTCAGTTGTGCATTTCTAAATAGAGCGAGGTGACTTCCCCTTCTCATTTCTTTAGTTCAAAACCCCTTCAAGGCCTCCCTTCGGCTAGTCCAAGTGGGTTGATGAAGTAATTCATGACGACTATCACCACCATATTTTACAGCGAGCAAGGATTATTTCTTTGATTTTGATTTCACAGACTCTCCATATGCGTCAGACTACGGATAGTTTGGAGGCACTCATCAATCATTGGAGCGCAAACTCACACTTTTGTGGCTCCCTAGAGGAATGGACTCCCACCCTAGAAGACGTGTTTGACCTCCTTCAACTGGACGTTCGTGGAGAAGTCGAGCTCGATCCCGAGCACATATTCGAAGCCAACAATGTTGTAGCCGCTGAGCTATGTGCCTGTTTGACTCATACTGCCAGCTAAGGCAGTCACTTTGATGATGCAGACAACCCCCATGAAATACGCCGATCTTCAACCAAATCAACATATGCCTTGTGGATAAGATACTTTTTTTAAAATATTCAGCCCAAAAAGGTGATAGAGGATTGTGTTGAATTCCCTGGGGAGGGCTATGACCAGGGTCTATTTTTACCCACTTTAATTTTTTTGTTTCTTTTAATATTCATTTTTTCTAGTAGTCCACCCGACTCTATATTCCCCTTGACTACCCAGTTGGCTCGGAGGGAACAGGTTCCCCTAGCCCCTATTCTTGGGAACCCTATATCGCCACTTGGATTTCATTCAGCTTGAAATGGAGCGATCAGTTGGGAGATATGACGTCGTGACCTTCGTGGCTACCTCATTTCTCCAGGCAGTATTATTCGAGAGGTTCCCTGGTTTTGCTCCTTGTCCCATCCGCTTTACTCGTACCAAGAAAGTTCAGGTCATTAACTCGGACAGCGAGCTTGTGACGGAGGAGATTCTCTCTACCAACACCTTGATTTTTTGCTAGAGTGGCCAGGGTACTCCCAAGGATTTTATGCCCTCCTTCGTAGATCCTACTTTCTTCGTGTCCCGACCTTACACTACTGCTCTTGTTGGTGTTGTAGAGCCCAACTAGTATTTTGACTCACCCCAACATCTACAGCTTGAGACTGCTTCATCGCTTGATAGTCTCCACATGGTGTTCCTTTCTATGCTTCTCCCTGGGCAGCTCCCATACGTCACCGAGGATAGTTTCGGAGTTACGCCCTATAAGCCGGATCGCGTGATGCGCCAATTTGGTTTTGACCAAGGCACCCCCTTTTGCCATCTTGATACCTGCCCTTACATCAACAACTTTGAACCTTTCCTTTGTGAGAACCTAGTCGCTCCCTTCCGGCTTCCAATGATCGAGCTTCCATCCCAAGGCTGCATAGGGCATCATACCGCGGCACATTCTCCGTACTGGAGGCAAAATCTCGATTCCTTTAGCCGTTTTCGCATAATGGAGGCTTTACGGGCAGTTGCTCATTCTCCTTTGAAATCGATAACAACCTGTCGCTTACCTGACACGAAGCGTAGCAGAGGTGCCCGAGGTAGATATGCGGTCTTGGCTTCTTTTGCTTTTACACCTAGTATTACCCAAGCTAAACCACTTTAAGCTGTTGAGGGTAGGATCGCTCGTTCGATGGTATAGGTCGCAAAGAGGGCCAACATAGTTACTTGCGTTGAAACTGGCGGGACCAGTGATGTCGAGGTGCAGAGGGTCGAGGACAAGGATCCACCTCTAAACTGTCTCTGCTGAGTACGTCAATCTGAGTGACTTATGCTGTTGCTTTTCTTATTTCGTTTGTTGAATATTTTCTTCTCTTTTTAAAAAACATATTTACATATGTAGGGCGTACCTGAGCCTCCTTGTCGTTAGTCCGCCTTGACTGGTTTGGAGATGCGAGAGGATGATTCTGAGGATGATCTTCTAATTGCCCAGTTATCAATCACTCGGCGAAGGCGCGTGGTAACCTTGCCTGTTGCAGCTGCCGAAGAGCAGGTGGGTTCAGGTGACTCTCCTGAGAAGGGGAGTTCTGCCCACCCGTCTACATATCCTGAGGAGGTTGCCCCACTTCCTGGTTCAAGCTTTGACACCTCAGCGGATGAGGCTATTGCAAAATTAACTCCTCAACTTGGCACCGAGGAAGAAGTTAGGGAAGCTGCTCGGATGAATGCTTCTGGCAACACAGACTCTTTATTAAACTTTCAAGTACCCGAGGTGGAGAGGCCCTATGCTGGGGGGGAGTCGCTTAGACGATCTGACACAAAGGAACTCCATCTAGGTGAGGACGAGCCAGATATTTTGGTCCTAGAGCTGCGAGTGGGGGTTGAGACTATGGTTGGAGCCATTTTGGTGCCCGAGTAGGACCCCTTAGAGAGGCCTAGCCATACTGACGGGGCCTATGTCTCCTTTCTTGGACACAAGGTTAACCTGGTCAATTTGCAGATTCTAGAGGCAATTCACACCCACCATCCTATGACTTTTGAGAACTTTGGCTTAAGAAGCCTTGCTTTGTTAAGCTTTAATCTTCACATATTGAGCTCTCTAATTCGGCAGCTATTAGATTTCTCCGTCGGGGAGCTAAATCATTCTACGCTGGATGTAGCCTGTGCTGCCGTCGATGATCTAGAGTTATTGAAGATGGATCTGTCGTGGTTGCGCGATAGGCTAAACCTGCTTCGTTTTATCTTGCGCCGCTCTGAATCCCTAGCTCGGGTACAAGAGAGGAAGCTTTCTGATCAAGTGGCGCAGCGGATTGAAGATTTGAAAGTCTCTCTAGCGACTGTAGAATTGGACCTCATCAAGGCCCTGCAGGAGTTAGAGATGGAGTTAGCCCAAGTCACTGCTCATGATTCTACTTATATTTGGAGATGAGTTTGAGTGAAAAAGCCCAGAAGGGTTTGTTGTAGTTTTTTTTATACTGTTCTCTTTGTGTGTTTTTTTGTTACAAGTTTCTTCTATTTACACACAGCGCTGAATAGAATGGACATGAAAAGGATGAGAAGGATTTTATTTCCATTTTATGCGTAGTACTTTTTAACAAACTTGACATTTATGGGTGCAGTTTTGAAACTGTCACTAACTCTAGAGATGCGCGAGGATGATTCTGAGGATGATCTTTTAATTGCCCAGTTATCAGTCACTCGGCGAAGGCGCGTGGTAACCTTGCCTGTTGCAGCTACCGAAGAGCAGGTGGGTTCAGCTGACTCTCCTGAGAAGGGGAGTTTTGCCCATCCATCTACATATTCTGAGGAGGTTCCCCCGCTTCTTGGTTCAGGCTTCGACACCTCAGCGGATGAGGCTATTGCAAAATTAACTCCTCAACTTGGCACTGAGGAGGAAGTTAGGGAAGCTTCTCGGAGGAATGCTCCTACCAACACAAACACTTTGTTAAACTTTCAAGTACCCGAGGTGGATGAGTCCTATGCTAGGGGGAGTCGTTTAGACGATTTGACACAAAGAAACTCCATCTAGGTGAGGACGAGTCAGATATTTTGGCCCTAGAGCTGTGAGTGGGGGTTGAGACTATGGTTGGAACTGTTTTGGTGCCCAAGCAGGTCCCCCCTTAGAGAGGCCTAGCCATGCTGACGGTCTCCTTTCTTGGACACATGGTCGACCTGGTCGATTTGCAGATTCCAGAGGCAATTCACACCCACGATCCTGTGACTTTTGAGAACTTTGGCTTAAGGAGCCCTACTTTGTCTAGCTTTAATCTTCACATACTAAGCTCTCTAATTTGGCAACTATTAGATTTCTCCGTTGAGGAGCTAGATCATTCTACGCTGGATGCAGCCTGTGCTACCGTCGATGATCTAGAGTTAGTGAAGATGGATCTGTCATGGTTGCACGATAGGCTAAACTTGCTCCGTTCTATCCTGCGCCGCTCTGAATCCCTGGCTCGGGTACGAGAGAGGAAGCTTTCTGTTGATCAGGTGGTGCAGTGGATTAAAGATTTGAAAATTTCTCTAGCGACGGTAGAATCGGACCTCATCAAGGCCCAGCAGGAGCTAGAGGTGGAGTTAGCCCAAGTCCCTGCTGATGATCCTACTTATATTTGGAGATGAGTTAGAGTGAGAAAGCCCTAAAGGGTTTGGTGTAGTTTTTTTTTGTACTCTTCTCTTTGTGTGTTTTTTTTGTTACAAGTTTCTTCTATTTACACACAGCGCTGAATAGAATGGACATGAAAGGATGAGAAGGATTTTATTGCCACTTTATGCGTAATACTTTTTAACAAACTTGACATTTATGGGCGCAGTTTTAAAACTGTCACTAGCTCTTGCTAGCTTATAATGTCCACTGGTGCTGTTTTGCAAAACTCTATATGGTCTTTCCCACTTAGGAGTGAACTTAGGGAGCGGTAGACCCCTTATAATAGAGTCTGCTAGTTTTCAGATCAAGTCTCCTTCTCTAAACTCTCGCTTTTGTACCTTCTTGTTGTATTCTTTTGCCCTTGTTTGCTAAGTTTTTTCAAGTCTATCCCTTGCTCCGTCTCTTCTTTCTTCAATCGCTTCTAAGTCTGCCAGTTGGTAATGCGGGTTCCATCGCACGGCTAGGGCCATCTTGGCTGAAGGTACTGCTAGTTCGACTAGGAGCACTACCTCTGACCCATAAACCAAGGAATAAGGTGAGGCCAAAGTGGAGGGCCTTTGGGCAGTTTGGTATGCCTACAGTGCCACCGGGAGATGATCGGGCCACGACCTCTCATGTTCTTTCATCATCTTACTCAATATATTTATTAAAGTCTTGTTCGTTGCCTCGGCTTGTCCATTCCCCTTAGGGTAGTAGGGTGATGACTTGTGGTGCTTAATCTGATAAGAGTCAAGTAACTTCTGAACTTGTTTGTGGACGAAGGGTATACCATTATCTGACAATATGACTCAAGGGATCCCAAACCGGCATAAGATGTGTTCCTTGATAAAATTGGCCACTGCATCTGCCATTGCTTTCTTTATTGGTATTGCTTCAACCCACTTAGTAAACACCTATGTGGCAACCAAAATCCACTGATGCCCCCTCACTTGAGGGTGTATCGATCCGATGAGATCCATGGCCCATGTGTGGAAGGGCCACAGGGTCCTCAAATCGTGTAGGTCTACTGCTGAGGCATGTATCATATCACTGTGCTTTTGAAAAGTTTGACACCTCATGACGTGCCTCTTTGCGTCTTCTTCCATAGTGGGCCAATAGTACCCCAAATGGAGTAATTGCTCGTATAACTGCGTTCCTCCCTAGTGCTCCCCTTGATGGGCCACTCTTAGCAGCTCGTCTATTTCCTCGTTCGATACGCATCGTAACAGGTCTCTTTCAATACTTATTCAGAACAACTGGTCATGCTCGATGAAATATCTTGTTGCCTATTTCATAACTTGAGCCACTATTGTTAGGTCTGACTGGAGTGCCCCTCCTTGCAAGTACTCCAAGTATGGGACCCTCCAATTTCTTGTTACTTTGTTAAACGAGCATTCTTCCCCGAGAGTTACAGCTTGACAACGTACACACTCGCCTTGCAATCGGGCAGCATCCCTTGACATTTTTGGTCAATAGTAACCTTGTATGTGGATTCTTTAGTATAAACTTACATCGGCTTCTCCAGAAGTCTGCTCATATATTTAGTATAGCTTTAGCCTAACCTCCTCTTTGTCTATGCACCGGGCTAATAGTCCTTCTGTTGTTCGGTGATAGAGCTCCTTTCCGATCAGTGTGAATCGGGCTAATTCGATTATGGGTACTGCCCCTTGGCCAGTGTGCAGCTGAGTGACAATAGGGGATCGCTAATCTTTCCTGGGATGTCCCGGGTACAGTCCTAAGAGGGTGGTTGGCTCATGTTTCCTTCTTACCGTGATAGTCATCATCTGATAGTGACAACTTTGCCCTCAGGGTAGCCAATGCGTCGGGTAGCCAATTGGCTGACCTAGGTATGTGATTAAACCTTACCTCTTTGAACCTTTCGAGCTGCTTCTGTACGATTGTCCTATATGTTGCTAGGGCGGCTTTCTTCAAACCAAACTTTTATGTCGACTGCTTCACCAATAAGCTTGAATCCCCCAAGATTTTCAGTCATTTGACTGCCATTCGCTCCGCGGCTAATAATCGCATGATAAGTGCTTCGTATTTAGCCTCATTGTTTGAGAAATTAAACTGCAACTTGTAGGCTAACTCGATCCTCCTGCTAGATTCTTGGTGGGTCAGCACTGCTCCTGTGCCTCATATTCCTCCTGCTGCTGCACCGTCGAATTGTAAGACTCCCCATTCGTTCAGTCTTTCTGTGAACACAGTAGTGCTTACTTCTCCTGGTAGCCCCTCACTGATTGGTTCGATAATCTGAATCGAAAACTGTGTAAGTAGTTCGGCCAAAGCCTGGAACTTGATTACCTTGGGTACTGTGCATACGATGTCAAATTCAGCCAAAGCCAACATCCACCTGGCTACCCATCCAATCAGTGCCGGCTTACAAAGCAAGAATCTGGCTGGATCACACTTTGCTACCACCTCAACTTGATGAGCTAAGAAATAGTGTTTTAGTTTTTGCGCCGTGAATACTAACGTTAGACAGTGTCTCTCGAACGGGGTGTATCTTGCTTCCGGTTCTCTAATCTTCTTGTTGAAATAGTATACAGGTCACTCGATCCCTTCGACTTCTTGCACTAATAGGGCCCCAATAGACCTTGTTGTGGATATAAGATGTAGTATGAGTGATTTACCAGGCTGTGGTGCAATCATGGTCTGAGGCAAAGTTAGAGCTTCTTTGACTCTATCGAAAGCTTGCTGGTGCACTTCTGTCCATTTGGACTTCATGTTTCCCATGAGTAACATAGCGAAGGAGAACGTTATTTTCGTCAGTGCTGGAATAAAGCACCGTAAATAGGAAAAATTTTCCAAAAAAACTTTTAGCGACTTCTAGAACCACGGGGAAGGCATTCCCGCTATGGACTTGATCTTCTCACTACCTGCTTCTATTCCGTGTCGATGGACTAGAAAACTTGAAAATTTTCCTGCTGTTACCCCGAACGCACAATTAAGAGGGTTCATCCTCATTTTAAGCTTCTTGCATCTTCTAAATACTGTTTCTAGGTCAATCAGATGGTCCTGCCGCTTCTTTAATTTCAGCACTAAGTCGTCTACATAGTCTTTCACAATCTGGTGCAACATATCATGGAATATCACTACCATAGCCCGCTGATATGTTGTGTCAGTATTCTTCAACCCAAATGGCATGACAGTGTAGCAGAAGTTGTCTACTGGCGTGCGAAACGCCATTTTTTTTGCGTCGTCGAGTGTCATTTGATTTGATTGTAACCGCTGAATCCGTTTGTGGCTTTGGAATTTAGGGGTCAAAAATAAGAAAAGTCAAAAATATTTTTAAAACTATTTTAAACACACCTTCAAAATCAAATTTTAAAAATCTATTTTGTTGAAAATAAAGTCGCCACATAGTTTTTGAGAAAAAAATTAAGAAAAATAAAAATGGCTACTGATCTTTAAAACGTATAACTAAAGAAAGAGGGTCCGGGGGCTAAGGTACGAATCGAAAAAGGTGTTAGGCACCCCGTTCGCCCAACCATAAGGTTGACCTTTACAAATCATCATTGGTTCTTTAATAAAAATTTTCAAATGCATGCAAATAAAAAAAATGAGGGTAAAGAGAGAATATTCAAAATCAAGTATAGAAAATACATAAAATATGTACATAACATGCCAAAATAAATAAGGGTCAAAAGAAAAATTCTAAATCCTATGGCATGCAATTTCTATCTAAAGTATATATGAAATATACCCACATGCAATATTATTTAAGCAACCTAAATTATTATGATTTGGTTAAAAGAACAAACATACTAAGTTGCTGAAATTATCTAAACATGAATTGCACAAAAATGAACTGCATAATATGTACAATATTCTTATTTGTTAGGAAACAGGCAACCCAAGAGGGGGGGGAAATTGGGTTTCTTTGCTAGCAATGGAT
>JAULJZ010048298.1:0-14161 GCA_032270985.1 Heliamphora pulchella
CAATACACACAAAGTGTACTGACATAGAGAGTCGGAACAATAGACGACGTTATTATCTGTTCCCCGTAACCAAGACAAGTCTACTAAAATTCTGTGCCACAGTTGTACCAATAGTATGTCCATTTTCATCTAAACTGTGAACATAAAACTTATATTCTGCAAGAAATTAAAATTTGGTCTTCTGTGTGTAAGTCGTACTCTACACACCAGATTAAATATTATACGAAATATTGGACATCCATGCATATCAAAGAAATGATATATACATACATTGTTTATAAAGATTCTCATAAAATAGAAAACTAATTTTATTAAAATAAATTAAATACTAAAAGCATGATTTTCACTATACCAACCCAAACAGCGCTGTCACTAGACGCTGGCGAATCACTGCAATCTTCTCCGTCGTCTCCCGCACCATGTCGGGTCCCAAGACTGTGGTCTCTCCCACATCTGTCCAACACACGGCTGACCTACATGGTCTACCATACAGAGCCTTATACGATGCCATCCCAATACTTGACTGATAGCTGTTGTTGTATGCAAACTCTGCCAATGGTAGGTGCTCCTCCCAAGAACCTCTGAAAATAAGGACACACGCCTTTAACATATCCTCCAGAATCTGTATAATCCACTCAGATTGACCATCTGTCTGAGGGTGAAAAGCTGTACTGAACATCAAGTTCATCCCCAGAGCTTCCTGAAGACTCTGCCAAAAGCGCGAGGTGAATCGCGGGTCTTGGTAAAAAACAATAGACACTGGCACTCTATGCAACTGGACTATTTCTCTGATATACAATCTACTCAGTCTATCCACCGAATCCTTCACGCGGATGGGGAGAAAGTGTGCAGACTTTGTCAACTTATCAACCACAACCCTTACGGCATCGTGTCCCCTAAGTGATCGAGGAAGTTCCGACACAAAGTCTATCGTGACGTTCTCCCACTTTCATTCTGATATCAGTAACGGATGTAACAATCCTGTGGGTCTCTGGTGTTCCGCCTTTACCTTCTGACAAGTAAGGCACCGAGAAATAAATTGGATCATATCTCTCTTCATCCCGTCCAACAGAACTGACGACGTAGGTCATGATACATCTTCGTGCCTCCTAGATGCACAGCAAGGCGAGAATGACGACACTCATGTAGTAGATCAGCATGGCATGACTCCGGTACAAACAACCCCACGGCCAATCTCAGACTCTGATCTAAATCCATAACCCATCTGACTGTATCCTCTCCACTAGTAACTCGGTCTCTTATCATCTGAGCCTCTTGATCCGTTTGCTGGAGCTCTAGCACACGTGCAATCAACGTAGGTCGCGAAGCTACTAAAAATAAGGTGGCACCCATCGCTGTCTCCCCGAGACACAAATCAAACTCCCCGATGTCTTTAAGCATATCCCACTCATATATAGCCACAGATGCTAACGACTCGTGAGATCTTCTACTGAGAGTGTCAACCACAACATTGGCCTTTCCTGGATAGTACTGCAAGTTAAAATCATAATCTTTCAACAACTCCATCCATCATCGTTGGCGTAAGTTTAGGTCCTTCTGCGAAAACAAGTATTTTAAGCTCTTTTCATCTGAGAAAACCTCTAAACGCTCGCCATAAAGGTAGTAACGCCATGTCTTCAAAGCAAAGACCATGGCTGCCAACTCCAGATCGTGTGTCAAGCAGTTCTTCTCATGCGTCTTCAACTGCTGAGAACCATAAGCTACAACCTTACCTTCCTACATTAGAGCACAGCCCAAGACGTCATGAGATGCATCACAATACACTGTACACCCCAAGCCTCGCTCTGAGATAATCAACACTGGTTTAGTAGTCAGCCTCGTCTTCAGCTCCTGGAATGCCGACTCACAGGACTCACTCCAAATGAACACAACTCCATTCCGCATCAGACGCGTCATCGGTGCGGCAAGTCTCGTAAAATCCTTCACGAACCGTCGATAATAACCTTCTAAACCCAGAAAACTACAGATCTCGAAGACACTCTTTGGTCGCTCCCAACCCATCACAGCATCAATCTTCGATGAATCCACCGCTACTCCGTCTGTCGACACTATGTGTCCTAAAAATCTCAACTCAGACATCCAGAACTCGCACTTCTTGAACTTCGCATATAAACGATGCTCTCTCAGAGTCCATAGCACGATACGCAGATGATCCTTGTGCGGCTCCCTAAAGGGTGAGTAGACAAGAATGTCATCTACAAACACCACCACAAAACTGTCCAACTAAGGATGAAAGATGCAGTTCATCAAACCCATAAACATCGCTGGTGCGTTCGTCAGACCGAATGGCATAACCAAAAACTCATAGTGACCATAACAAGTCCAAAAGGTAGTCTTTGCTATGTCCTTGTCCCTAATCCTCAACTGGTGGTACCCTGATCTCAAGTTAATCTTGGAAAAGTAGCTCGGCCCCTTCAACTGATCAAACAAATCATCTATCCTCGGCATAGGATACTTGTTCTTTACTGTCACCTGATTTAACTTTCGGTAGTCGATACACAATTGCAAGGATCCATCCTTCTTCTTGGCAAAAAGAGTAGGAGCTCCCCACAGGGAAGTACTCGGGCACACAAACCCCCTAACCAGTAACTTCTGTAGCTGTACCTTGAGTTCACGCAACTCAGCGGGTGCAAAATGGTAAGACGACATGGATATGGGAGCAGTTCCTGGAACCAACTCAATAGAGAACTCTACCTCCCGGTTCGGCGGTAACTCGAACAGATCATTAAGAAAGACATCTAGATAGTCGCAAACCACGGGAGGTAACTATCCTCGAGCTCCAACCCCCTCATCTAACATGAGAGCTGCAAAGAGGGAACCTAAGTTACCCTGGTGTCGCACAGCACCCGGCATAGAAAACAAACCCTCATCCCGGTCGCCCACAAAGCGAAAGCAATCTCCTGCCCGTGTACAAATCGTTACCTTTCGTCGATCGCAATCGATAAAGGCACGATAGGTGGTCAGCCATTCCATCCCTAGGATGACATTAAACGTGGTCATGTCTAGAATAATAAAGTCAAATTCTAAACATCGACTGGCGACCTCCAGCATGCAGGATCTACATACAAGACTCAACATCGCACTCCGACTGACTGGGGTCTCTACACTCAAAGCCCTACCCAACACGTCTGTTTTCAATCCCAAAGAAAATGCAAAAGCAGATGATATAAACGAATGTTATGCTCTCGTGTCGATAAAAACACTAGCCCATGACCTATAGACTAGAAGAGTACCTCTGATATAGAGGTGGTAGCAGCAGCATCGGGCACAATTGGTGCTCTAGACGAATTGGGATCTGTATGAACATATGCTCTCGCCTGTCTATTGTGGCCCTGAACTGTCGACTGCCTACCCAACTGTACCGAGGCTCCCCTTTCTACGAATCTATATTGCTAGCGTCCTTGGGCGGATGATGCTCCGGCTTTACTCCGCATACTCCCTCCTCTGGGACAGTCCCTACGGATGTGTCCAGATTGGCCGCACTCAAAACATACCATCGGACCCCTCCCCTGAGCCTGTGACTGTACTGTGCTTGAACTGGCACTGGACTACGGCACTCTGCCGCACGGTGCCCTGGCCGTCTACATCTAAAATAAATAGGCTCTCTCTAATCCGATCTTCCCGTTGAAGCTACGAGAGGTGTGGATGTAGAAGACTGTGGCAGATATGACTTCACTGGATGAGAACTTGGACCAGATGTCCATCGACGCTTATCCCTACATCCCTGGAACTGTGCACGTCCTCCATCTTGTGAACCCCTACTATCTCTGTCTCTGCGCGTCTCGTTCAGAGTGTCTTCCACCTTCATGGCGGTTTCCACTAACTCTGTAAAAACCTGCATCCTTAATGCCGCCACTCTGTCTCGGATAGCAGGCCTCAAGCCCCTCTCGAACCTCTTCGCATGGAACTCATCTGTAGGTACGATCTCCTGTGCAAATCGAGATAGGCTAGCAAACTCAGTCTCATACTCAATCACAGTCATCGTCCCCTGCATCAAAAAAAGGAAATCCTCTCTGTAGCGATCCCTTAATGTCGCTGGAAAGTATTTCTCTAGAAATACTTTGGTGAATGCCTCCTAAGTGCCTCCGACTGTAGTCCTGGCAAACGTCCACCACATGTGAGAACTCCCTTTCAACTGGAAGGCAGCAAGGGTAACCCTCAGATCATCTTCCTCTATCTGAAGTGTGTCCATGATCCTGGTAACCAACTCCAGCAATTCAGTGGCAACCTTGGGGTTGGGATCCCAAGAAAAGGTAGGATGGTCCAGACGGCGAATCTCACGCATCGCGACCATCACCCTCGGCTCAGGTACGCTTTTCCTTCCCCTAGTGGCCTCAGCCAGTTGCCGAATGGAGCCGACCATCTCATGCAATAGATCTCCCCCATCAACAGGTTCGTGAGGTGCATTAACATCCCCAACATCTGGGACTGGAACGTCCCTTCGGCCAGAACCACGGCCACGGCCTCGACCTCGGGCCTCCCCGCGTGGACATAAATCTATACGAAAGCAATATAACAGGATAAGCATCCATACAACATGTGATTGCTAACATAAAAGACATAATACACATAAGCATGCTAACACATAGCCACTTAAGATCATCTCATCACATCTCACATACCGAGGAGAACCAACAAGAAAAACTTGTCACTCTAGATAACCTACTTGGATTCCTTGCTAGAAATCACGTCCGCGAAACGCATCTCTAACATGGCTCCTAAGTTTTTTAATCTAAACGCCCAAGGCAAGACTAGTCAATCCCAAGGTTCAACCTCTATAGCCACGTATACACACTATCATGCTGAACAAGCTATCATGTGTATGTTAACAAAGCTCTAAAACACAGGCAATCAAGCACACGCACATCCTCACAAAGGTGATGTACCCTCATCCCCATGGCTCTTAGGTATTCGAACCCATAGGTCTGATACCAAGTTGTCACCCCCCACACACCATGGTCACGCAAAAGCCGACCAAAACACCATTTAAGAGAATAAGATTTGCAGTTGGAAAACCCTCAACTCAAAAATATACAACATTAGGATAAAAAGATTTCCAATGTTCAGCTCTCATAAACAGTAAACATGCATTCTCATACATGAATAAGTATATCGGCTCGAGGCATACAAAACTCGCCTTCTAAAACAGGTATCACATGTAAACTACATGTCACTAAAACAGGACAAACTATAGCAAGTCTTCCATCACCACAGTGTCTAGGTCAACTCCACATGTTCACCTGAAAATAGTTTTATAGCAAAATCCCACACCGGGAGTCGAAGTCCAATAGAAACAGACTATATAAAGCAGTAAAGCAGGTTATGCAATCATAAGCACATAAGCTCAAACAGAGGAGCTAAAAGGTTTTCCTCTAAAAAACTATCAATTTTCCATCCTTGAAACTATGCATATTATCCTGACAGATATCATGCCACAGTTAAGGGAAAGCAGTAAAAATGCAGTATTCTCCACTCGGGTCACACAGCCGAGGAGAAAGACATAAGATGTAATCCTATGTACCGACTCTGCCACACAGACAAAGATAACAACTATAGACTCCTATCCATTACCTTAGTTACCACTTAAGGCCTGCTCGGTAATGACAAGTTATATACGGAGTCACAACAAAGTAAACAACGCCATTCACAGAGGCAACCGACTAAGTTTACGGGTTCACAACCTGAGGGCCCTAAGCACCCACTAACCACTTAGTTTACAGGTTCACAACCCGAGTGCGCTAAGCACCTACCAACCTCGTTTACGGGGATTAACCCAAAGGCACGTAGGGACCTACTCCACGCACGTTTCTGGACTTTCATCGTGGAGCAATGGACGCCCACTCAACACACCCACTGCCACGGTATATCTAAGGAAAGCATTTAAAAATCCACAAGCAGTTATATAACACATGTATAAAAAGGGATCCAATCCATCAACATGGACATCTATAAGGATGTAAAAATATGATTTTAATCAAAACGTTTTAAAAGCTGAAACTCAACCTCACAGGCTAGCTCCAAACCTTCAATAACACATGGTTTTTGCAAAAACCAAAACTTTTTCCCAAAAGGAGCCCAACCATTCACCCAAAAGGATCACCAAACCACCCAAATCACAGCCGAGACCTTCAGCCGACTGGGTCCGACCCACCAGTCGACTAAAAACACATTGGAAAGGGGAAAAGCCAAAGGCAGAACCACTTTAGTCGACTGACCGCCCAGGTCCAGTTGATTTACCTCTCACGAACATGATCTTGTCGACTAACCTAGGTCAGTCGACTGACCTTGCCTAGAAAACGTTTTTAAGCTACGATTTTTGCTTCCAAATCTCAAATCAAGCCTCCAAACATCCATATAACACCCTCGGACACTCGCCCTTCCAAACCCCGCACCAAAACCTCGAAAGAAAACTCTCGGAACACACTTCCATCCACCGAAACGATGAAAAACGTTTTTTAAATCAAAAACCCGATTTAAACATAAATCACTTTTGATGCATTTTTAAATGGTGGATAGGCATGAGATTACATGTTACACCCTTTAACAACTTAACAGTCTAGAATCCTACCTCAGTTAGTTAAAAACTCAATGTCTCGATCCACGTGCAAAATCGAGCTATGTCATAATGAAATTCTGACCGTATAGATGCGTAGAGCACGATTCCAATAACAAAGATCGACTATTGGATCATCAAAAATCAAACCCCGGGGCCTCGAAAAGTTAGAGAGAAGGAAGAAAGAAAAAGAGAAAACTTAGTCAAGAAATTTTGAAAATATATTTTGAAAATATCTAACGTCATCTATTAATAGGCCTCCAAAATATCTTTTTTTTTTTGAAATTTTGAAATTTGAACTGTAACTCCCAATAACCCCGGGAACCGACCGAGCATGGATATTTAAACTCAAACATGCATCAACACATATATAAACACGAATGAACACGTCGAATACATAGATAACTCAAAAAGAAACAGAACAGGGTCTCACACCAAGTATGATTCTTTAGGACATGCTTGATATTGTGCACATATACATACACTAAACAGTATATCTGGTCTACTTGCAGTTAAATAGAGTAAGCTACCAATCATACCTCGGTAGAGCTAAGTGTCTACCGGCTTCCCTTGCTCGTCTTTGTCAAGTTTAGTTGAGGGACTCATTGGAGTTCCCAAAACTTTTCCGTCCTCCATGTGGAAGCGCTTCAGCAGTTCACGTACATACTTTGATTGGTTGATGAAGGTTCCATTCTTTGGTTGTTTGATTTGTAATCCAAGAAAGAATGTGAGCTCCCCCATCATGCTCATCTCGAACTCATTTTGCATACATAGAGAAAATTACTTGCATGGATTTTCATTAGTAGCACCAAATATAATATCATCTACGTATATTTGTACAATGAGCATATCTTCTTTGTTTGTTTTTATGAATAAAGTTGTGCCAATCATTCCACTTGTAAATTAATTTTCTAACAAAAATTTACTTAGTCTATCATACTAAGCTCGATGAGCTTATTTTAATCTATACAATGCTTTTGCTAGTTTAAATACATGATTTGGATAGTGATAATCTTCAAAACCAGGTGATTGTTCAACATACACTTCCTCATTTATGAACCCATTTAAGAAAGCACTTTTTACATCAATTTGAAAAAATTTAAAATTTTTATAGGATGCATATGCTAATAACATACGAATGGCTTCCATCCTAACTATAGGTGCATAGGTTTCTTCAAAGTCAATTCCTTCTTTTTGATTATAGCCTTGTGCAACAAGCCTAACCTCGTTACAAACTACAATACCATTTTTATCCTTTTTATTTCTATATACCCATTTTGTTCCAATTATTGTATGATCTTTAGGCCTAGGAACTAAACTCCAAACTTATTTCTTTTAAATTGGTTTAGTTCTTCTTGCATGGCTATTATCCAAGATTCATCTTCTAGTGCATCGTTTATATTTTTAGGTTCTTCTTGTGAAAGAAAAGCAAGATGATCACAAATATTTTTAAAAGATGATCGAGTACTTACACCTCGTGAAGGTTCACCTATGTTTGATCCATGGGGTGATCCTTCACTGTCTTCCATTCTTTTGGTAGGTCTTTATGTTCATCTTGACTTTTAGACTCATGAATCTCTATGCTTTTGCCTTTGTCTTCATTGATTTGCAGTTCTTCCATTCCTTTATTTATATCTAAATCCTCATCAACTGGAATCTTAGAAGAAAAAAGGTTAGCCTCATCAAAAGTTATGTGAATGGATTCTACTAATGTCATAGTTCTTTTATTGTATACTCTATAAGCTTTACTATTTGTAGCATACCCAAGAAAAATTTCTTCATCAGATTTAGATTCAAATTTTCCCAAATCATCTTTATCATTTAAAATAAAGCATTTACATCCAAAAACATGAAAATAAGAAATGTTGGGATTTCTACCATTCCATAGCTCGTAAGGAGTTTTGTTCAAATGATATCTTATAAAGACTCGGTTCATGACATAGCAAGCAGTATTTACTGTCTCGGCCCAAAAATATTTAAGAATTTTGTGTTCATTTAACATTGTTCATGCCATTTCTTGTAAAGATCGATTTTTCCTCTCAACAACCCCATTTTGTTGAGGAGTTTGAGGTGTAGAAAATTATGTGAAATTCCATTTTGGTCACAAAAATTTTTTACATCTTTATTTTTAGACTCTCCTCCTCTATTACTACGAATGTGTAGAATAGAATAGCCCTTTTGTTGCAAGAAATAAAATCCATGTATATCGTGAAAAATCATCAACAATAACAAAACAGTATGCTTTCCTTCTAAGACTTCGGGGTTTCACAAGACCAAATAAATCAAGATGAAGTAATTGTAGAGGCCTATTTGTAGAAATTTCTTGTTTCTTTTTTAAACTCATTTTGGCATACTTACCAAATTGGCAAGTATCACAAACTTTGTCTTTAATAAATTTAGTCTTAGGCAAGCCTTTGACCAAATCTTTCTTGATAAGTTTGGATAGGAGATCCATGCTAGTATGACCTAGCCTCCTATGCCATAACCAACTAGTTTTATTTATAGCAGAAAAAAATTAAACATTTTGAGAATTTAGATTTTCAAAATCAATAGTATAAACATTTCAAATCTTTTTGCGACAAATAAAACTTTATTACTTTCTTTGTTTTCAACAACACATGTGTCATGCAAAAATTGTACACTATAACCTTTATCGCATAATTGACTAATTCTAAGGAGATTATGCTTACGACCATCAATAAGAAGTAGTTATCAATAGACAGGGAAGATTTCTTACCAACCTTACCTATACTAATAATTTTACCTTTTCCGTTGTCTCCAAATGTCACATAACCTCCATCCTTAAGTGTTAAGCTTAAAAATTTTAACTTGTCGCCCGTCATATGTCTTGAGCATCCACTATCCAAGTACCATCTTTCTTTTGAGGATGATGAGGATCTCAAGCATATCTACAAAACAAATTAAGTGATTTTCTTTGGTACCCAAATCTTTTTAGGTCTTATAGGATTAGCGTTTTTCACTCTCCAAACCATTTTTGATATACCATTGTTTCCTTTTAGTGGACAATCAAATTTAATGTGTCCTTTGTTCTTGCATTGAAAACAAGTTACATTTTCATAGATATTCTTTGAATATGAGTTTGAAAAGTTCTTTGATTCTTTTACAAAATAATTTTTGAATTTGAGTTTTACTTCTCCATTATAACCTATTCCTTCTTTATTCAATGATCTCCTTTGTGCTCCCAAAAGCTTTTTAAAATTTTCCTTCCCATTTGTAAATTTATAGATAATTTTGAGTAATCTTCTACTTTTCTTTTTAGTTCACAAGAGACATCATTTTTAATATTTTTACCTTTTAAGCTTGTGAGTTGTTTTCTTAACATCTCATTTTCATTTGTTAGATTAGAAATCTCATTTTCCGAAATTTTTGTTAATTTAATAAATTTAACTTTTAAAATGAGTTTTTCTTTTTCTAATGTTTCAACTTGTAAACTATGCTCTTTAGACACGCTTTCTTTTTCATTTTTAGCATTTTCATTTAAAACTTTTAATTCCTCAATTTCTTTAGAAAAATTTTTATTTTCATTTTTCAATTTTACATTTTTCTTTTTCAATTTCAAAAGACTTTTATGTAAGTTGAATATTTCATTTTAAAGTTCATCATATGATGGCATTGAGTAAGAAGAACTAGATTCATTGGATGAACTAGAGTGAGAACTTACCTCTTCGTCTATACTCGCCATCAAGTAGACGTTCGTCATTTCTTCGTCGCTTGAACTATTGCTTGACTCGTTTGAATCTGAGTCATCCCACGTGGTTGCTTTCATGGCCTTCTTTTTCTTCTTTGAGTCCTTCTTGAGTAAAGAACATTCGGGCCTGATATGCCCAGTTTTGTTGCAGTTGTAGCAAGTGAGTGGTTTCTTCTTGAGATCTCGTTTGCTTGAGTCTCCTTTGTTGAATTTTGTGCCTCAAAATATTCTTGAAAGCCCTTTCTCTCGGTTGAGGAATTTGCTGAATCTTCTTGTGATAAGAGCCATTTCATCGTCATTGATTTCCTTATTTTCTTCATCACTAGAACTCTCTTTTGAGGCTTTGAGGGCAATGGATTTCTTGACCTTGTTTTGCTCGTTAACTCTTTCATTTATCTTAAACTCGTATGTCAACAGTGAGCCAATTAGTTCATCCAAGGTCATGATCCTTGGATTTCTTGCCTCGAATATGGCTGTAGTCTTAGCTTCCCAAATGGGTGGCAAAGCTATGAGTACTTTTCTTAACAACTCATAAGATTGGTAAGTTTTTCCAAGTGCATTAAGAGAATTAATAATGTGGGTAAAGCGTGTGTGCTTGCTATATATGGTTTCATCATCATTCATCTTAAAGCTTTCATATTCACTAATTAATCTGATAATCCTAGAATCTTTAACATCTTGTGTGCCTTCATAAGTGATTTCTAATTTTTTCCATATTTCTTTTGCACTTTTACATGTCATGATTCGATTATATTCGTTAGCATCTAAAGCACAATACAATGCATTCATAGCACTAGAATTAATTTGAAGTTACTTCATATCATTTTCATTCATTTCTTCTTCTAGTTTAGGAACTTCTTTACCTTCTACAGTTTTTGTGGGAGTGAAGTTACCTTGCACGATTACTCTCAAAGCCCTCCAATCCATGGTTTAAATAAAAATTCTCATTCTTTGCTTCCAAAAGGTGTAGTTAACACCACAAAAAATTGAGGGCTTTGTGGATGACTGACCCTCTCTAAAAGGGGATACACCAATACCTGCCATAGATCTTTTTCACAAAAACTTGTTAAGAATAATGTGTTAGGCTCTAATACTAATTGATAGTATGTGTGTGATCCCAAGAGGGGGGTGAATTGGATATTTTAAAAAATCTTAGTTTAAATATTCAAATATAGATATACAACTTTTTAATTCTCATGTATATATTCGAATATATCCACTTGTTTAAAGATTATGACACAGGAAAATTTTAATTAATCTTATAATCAAAAACTCTTTCTTAGAAGGATTTGAGTGCAAGTGTAGAGTTTAATAAATCTTCTTGTTAACTAGATTCAACAAACTTTTTGTTTTTAATAATTAATAATACAAGTATAGCTTTTTTTTACAAGTTAAATATTTAAATACACAAGTATACTTAAAAACCATTTGTTAAAAGATTTGAAACACAAGTATAAAATTTAGTTTACAACTTCTAGTTTCCACACTTTTCTTGGTTTAAGAAATTAAAAATACAAGAACGAATAATAGAGAAGGATTCAAATATGAAAATGTGTGTGTGGTGCAACAATAAACAACAATATGATAAAGAAAGTAACGAAAGTAAAAAGATGACACCACGATTTTTACAAGGTTCGGCGCAACGGCCTACGTTCTTGCCTCAAGCCAACCGCTATGAGGATTTCTCACTATCACTCCTTCAATAGGCGGGGTAGCCTCTCTCCTTAGTCTAGATGGAGTAGCCTCTCTTGAGAATGTACCCTTCTCAAGCAATCTAATCATTGTAGGCGAATTAGCCTCTTTTGAGAAACGCCTTTCTCAATCACAAAAGTGAAACAAGAAGAATGTGTACAAGAGATTCGATACTAGGATGAGCAGATGAAGTACAAACAATGAAACACTAACTCACTTCTCAAAAAATATGTCAATGAAGCTCAAAGAGAATTCTAAATGATCTTTTCTCTCAAAAATATGAATGAAAAAACTCAAAGATTTTAGGCTCGAATGAAGAGTATATGAGAGAATGTTTGAGAGGCTTTTTTAATGATTAAAACTAGCGCTCAAAGGCTCTATTTATAGGCATCAATTCTAAACTAGCTGTTGGGCTATGTATGGTAATGTCAAACTAGCCGTTTTCAGTCGAAATTCAAATTTTACACAGTTCGGTCGACTGGGATAGCTAGTTCGGTCGACTGGACTACCAATCAGTCGACTAGAATGATTTAGTCAGTCGACTGGACTACTTTTGGATCAAAGACCTCTTCTTCCAGACCAGTGCAGCCGACTGGGAGCATGACTTTGGTCGACTAAAGTATTAAAATTCCATAATTTTGATTTTCAAAAAAGTTTTAATCTTTTTATGCCTTGAAAAATATTTTTAAAACATTTTAGAAATCCTATGAACTTCAAAAGAAATATTCATTGAGTTTAGTGAATGTACATAGATCCTAAAAATGAAATTTACATCTTGTTCTTCAATCCTTCACTTTTTCATTTCTTCTATTATTCCAAATGCTTGTTGCGAAAGAATTTGAAATATGTGTCATGACTTCCATTTTGCATCTTTGATTGTGCTAATCATCTCTTTCCTGTAAACATACCCAATTTGCACAATTAGATACATTGGTTTGTTATCATCAAAACGGTTATTGAAGCCTTGTTTGGCCAACAGTCACATGGTTGCCAACAGTCACATGGTTGTCAACATATGGTCCTTATGCTTTGCATACATGTGTTTTAGACTTAAATATCATTGTTTCAAAACTTATAGAAGTTACACATCTCATGAATACTAACATACAAACACATCTCCTATCATACATTCATTAGCAACACCTATTTTCTCACTACGATGTCTTTTTGATCAATGTTTTGATTATTGTTCTTGGTTGTGTTTTAAGAGATGAGTTAAGAGGAGTTTGGGATAATTTTAATTAGAGTGTTTAGAGGTTATTCTTACGTTGTAAATTGATGATCTCTAGGTGCAAGGATGAAAGAACTTAGCTTTTAAGGCTCTAAGGACCTCCCTTTCTTATTCTTCTACCTTCTCCTCCTTCCTTCTTATTCTCTTAGATCACTTCATAATTTTCTATTCTCTCCCTCTCTCTCTAATGGCTGAATATGATGGTGGTGAAGGGTGATTTTTTATAAAACCTCATGGTGGTGGTGGTGATAATGGTGGTGGAAGAGTTATATGGCATGCACAAGATTTGATTGGTGGAGGCAAGAGGCAAGATGTGACATGTGATGTGTAAGAGAGGGAAATGGGATTTTAGCCACGGAATGTCACACCCCAAACTCCGGGTCACTTGAAACACCCATAAGCAACCAAATATAATACCCAACCCGAGAATACACTCTCAAAATAAATCATACATGCATTGTATATAATGGCCCAACGGCTTACATTACATGGCGCTAACGCTGGAAAACATGTTATAGCATACATGTTCAAAACTAGCAAAAAGAAAGACTACAGCTCTTCCTCCCCTCCAACAACCCTGAATCAACCTGCGTGATTGGTACCTGAAAAACATTTCAAATCCCACACCGTGAGTCAAAGCTCAGTAGATACAAGACAACACATGCAATATAAGCTAAACATGCTAGGAAAACGAGGTGCGGTTTTTGACTCTCTTTCAAGCCTTAATACAGTTTGAAAACACGGCTCGCACGAGCCTCAAAGATGACAGATATATATATGCAACACATGAACATATATTTAAGCCGACTTCCACGAGCCCCGATAAGCTAACTCGTGCAATCCATGCACTACGCCCAACACACTATGTGCAGCACACACAACACATATCTCTCCAAGACCTCATTTTTGTCCTTCAGATTCACACGCACACGTCTTTAAGATCACGTTTCCATCC